>VCAZ01000080.1:2127587-2201907 GCA_005784505.1 Bagarius yarrelli
TAAAATAAGATAAGATAGGATAGAACGAACAAGATAAAATTAGAATAAGATTCATTCATTCATTCATCTTCTATACCCACTTATTTCCTGATTCGGGGTCACAGGGATCTGCTGGAGTCTATTCCAGACGTCTTTGAAAGGAGGGGTACACCCTGGACAGGTCGCCAGTCCATCACAGGGCCACACACACACACTCACTCCTATGGGCAATTTAGAATCACCAATCAATCTAACGGACATGTTTTTGGACTGTAGGAGGAAACCGGAGAACCCGGAGTAAACCCACACAAACACGGGGAGAACATGCAAACTCCACACTGAAATGCCCCTGACCGGGAATCAAGCCCGGGACCTATTTGCTGTGAGGCAACAATGCTACCCCCGCGCAAACCGGAAGTATGCTGACACGAGAGGTGCGAGAGCTAGAATAAGATTAATTATAATTTAATTAATTGTAATTATTGTATAATGGGAATAGTGCATATGATAACACAGTGATACTGTCAGTGTTTTATCTCTAATAAGAATCCAGATTAAACACTGTACTAAGTCTTTTCTGTTTGCTATTTGTTTCTGGTGTGTGTGTGTGTGTGTGTGTGTGTGTGTTCAAAAAAAAGGTGTTTGATAAAAAAGAAAACAGATGCTAATGATGGATTATAAAACTATTTAAAGGTTAATACAACTTAAAGGTGTAGCATTATTATTAAACTGTAAGAAATCAAGATAGTGCAATATCAAAAAAGCACACTTCATCTGCAATCGCATATCTCCATATTATATAGTCAGCGAAACTGAGTATGTGAGATGAATAGTATGTCCGAATCCTTAGTATTATTATTTTTTGTTGGCTTTTTGTGTGTCAAAGATAAACAGCCATTTCCATACGACTGTGTTTGAATAGAACTTCATGAAATAACGGTAAAAGAAAAAGAAAGTGTCTCTCCTTCTTCTGCAAAGTCTCGATTGCTATAAATAATATTCTTCTCAATATATCAGCCATGGTAGTTCAGAAAATACACCAAATACGTTCCCATCCTTGTAGAATTATTAATACTAAAAGGGTTTGTCTGTGGTTCTATTTGAAAGTGCATAAAAGTGTAAATGGAGTGTATGTTTGAGGTGGGAAAATAGACTGCTATGTTACGTGAATGATGCTTTCTGTTATCATGAGGGTAAAAAATGGATAGAACCATATGAGTTCTCTGAATATCCAAAGAGAATTTTTTTTTTTATCTCACCTTTCCACACTTCTCTCACTCTCTCACTTCTCTTCCTCTTTCATTGGACATCTTTCCCATGCCGGAAGCGAAGGAATCAGAGAAAAGACAGAAAGAAAAACAGGAGAAAGTAAATAGGGACTACCACACACACATACACACACACACACACATACACTTTAAACTTCTCATCTAAGGAGGCGTGACAGCTTTATCTATCTTTGTACAGTGCCGTAAACAGTCATTTCCTCAGCAGCCTTTCTCACTTTTCTTTCTGTAGATGTTAAAGTTAGTTATCTTAGTGAGAAACCAGGAACCCTAGTCGTCCCTCTCCTAAAGACTTTGCTTTGCAGTAGAACTTTACACACCACTGATTAGTATTTAATGTTCTCATGATGTCCTTACAAAGGACTAAATAATTCCTAAAAGTGTGAAAGGACACAGGAAGGGTGAAAATGGAACATCATTTTTTAAAAAAAATCAAAACATTTCTAAGCTGAACATTACAGGCTTTTGTTTCCTCTTTCTAGAATTGAAATAAAAATAAATATCGAGACATGCCGTTGTTTCAACTGTTGTTTTTTGTCCCTTACAGTCTAAATAAGAAGATAGCCAACTCAGCAATTTTTTTGTGATTCTTTGGACTATTTATTCATCTGTAATAAATGTGTTATTAAACAGTAATTAACACTCCTCTATTAAACTTGCCTTAATATGTGTTACAAATATTAGCCCTGTATTTTTTAACATCTGGTGCTGCTTAATGAAAATGCAGTGATTAATAAATAATAATTTATTTATTATCTCTTTGCTGTTGTAAACAAACAGCAAGAATAAAGCAAGCTTTTAGCATTCTAAATGAAACCTGCTTGTTAATCCTGAATATATACAAATAATTTAAACATTCTATCGTTTTTTCTCTTCCTTGCAACTTCGTCCAACAAGCAAGGTGAAATTACCTTAAGGAATTGTTTTAGTGTTTTATTATAATGATAAATGAAAGAAAACAAACATGTGCCTAATTCTCTTGGCCTTTATTCATGTTTGATAT
This sequence comes from Bagarius yarrelli, assembly GCA_005784505.1. Classification (NCBI taxonomy): domain Eukaryota; kingdom Metazoa; phylum Chordata; class Actinopteri; order Siluriformes; family Sisoridae; genus Bagarius; species Bagarius yarrelli. The sequence goes on from VCAZ01000080.1 coordinate 2,129,856, forward strand.
CAGTTCCAACATCCACTCTTGTACAGTAGCTATTTGCATTATAGAATTTTTAAAATGCCTGCTTTCTGTGTGTGTGTGTGTGTGTGTGTTGGTGGTTGAGTGTGTGGTTTTGGTTTAATTTATCTTGTTAAATTCCTAATAAGAAATTAAAAATCATAGCTAACTATTCTTACAAATCTAGCTTTGTGCTTTATACCTAACAAAAAAGGGGAAAAAATAAATAAAAATAAAGTATAAAATTAAATTGAATAAATAAAAATGTAATATAAAATGAAATAAAAATTAAAGTATGCATGGTTTTATATACATATAACTATTTAATCTATATATTTAGATTAATATTTATATACGTTATCTTATATATATATATATATAATATATATATATATATATATATATATATACACCACCCCATAAGAAGATACATATAACTATTAATCTAAATAAGTATATATACTATATATTATAAATAAAATATATATTATAGTTTTATAAAAAATATTATAGTTTTTCCAAAACATATAATATAAAACAAGCACTTATTTAAAATTATTGAAGTGTTAAATAAAACATACGGGAATCGGCGTGTAGACTTCTCTGTCTATATGCTAATATTTAATTTTATGTCATTTCATTTCATAACTTCAAATTTTAAAGCACTTCTGCATTGAACAAAAATACACTTTTTTAAGTGTAGTTGCTTTTAACAAAGTTGATCCAGACCCATTTTCTACCCAAATACTGTTTTCCTTAATTATTCCCTGGCGTTTACATAAAGGTAATTTGTTTTTGTTGAATGGACAGCCAAAGTTGTTCAGTGGCAGTTAGGGAGTGAGAAATGTCTCTCACATGCAAACACACACACACACACACACACACACACACTGTGCTCACTGATTTGACTTGTCTGGTAAAATGCATATGTGTGTGAGGTGTGTGTCTAAATATATGTACATTATCTATTGTATTTGTGAGGTTTCAGCATGTGTGTGTATGAGTGGGTGTGGTATGTACCAGTGCCTTGGTGAGTGACACGAATGGTTTAGAGTAAAGAAATGCAAAAGAAGACGTTAGGAGTTTATTCTGATAAGCATCAACACCACAGAAACAAACTAATGCCAGTGAACACCGATCAGTCATGACATTAAAACCACATTAAGCCACTAAAATAACTAATCAAGGCATAGACTCTTTTATCTCTTTCCCCACCATGGGCTGGTGCTGGAGTCAGAGCCGGTGCTTGGCTAAGGTTGGCACTGGTTCCAAAGCGACTTGCATTTGCATTGGGCAGGAAGCGAAACCTGCTACATCACCAACATGTGACCGGAATTGCTAAGTTTTGTTTTTGTTGCACAATATGCATCAGTGCTAATTAGCTGAATCTACACTAACAAATGCATGCTAATAATGCGATTCAATTTTTTTATTGCGTGGCATCAAAATCACTATTTATTCGCATAGCTAGTTTATAATCCGTTATTAAATCCCTCCTAAATATAATCTACTTTAGCACTGTAAACGAAACATAGGCTGAACTTAGCTAGATGAAAATATATATGCCAACCACTGTTGAACAGACATCTTGCTCTTTTCCTGCTAACACTTATGCTAATGCTAATACTTTTATATTTTGTGTGGGGTGCCTCTCAAAATGTGGTCTTAGATTACTCTCCGCCCACTGTTGTCATTGGTTCCCACTCAAGACCTTCAAGCTTTCGGGGGTGGCTACACCACCAAGATCTTCCCACAGTGTGCTTTTACATGTTTCTAAATTATGGTTAAATACCAAAGAGGATTGAGCTTTTTCTATGGCAGCCCCACGTTTCTGAAATAGTTACTAATTGTTTATTAGATCATGTGACTCTGTAGATCTCTATACTTGGCCACTGATAGACTTTTACCTTGAAATTCAACAGTGGCCTTAGCTGTGTGATTAGGATCATTGTTGGATGACATGTTGGATCATGTTGGAAAAGTGCATGATAACCAAAGGCACAGAGTGATGGTAGCACCTTCTCTTCCAGTATAGAGCAGTATATCTGTGAATTCATGATGCCAACAATGAAATTCAGCTCCCCAACACCATGCAGCCCCACATAAGGGCACTACCACCACCATGTTTCACTGTAGGCACCATGAATTTTTCATTGTATTCCTGACCATTGCAATGCTATACAGTTGCCATCAGTTCCAAAACCATTTTCTTGTTCATGTCTTGTGACATTCTATTCCATCTGGTGCCATAGCTGACAGCATGAAATGGGAAGGGGTTTTCTTTAAGTAACACTCTTTTACACTGCTGGACACCTGTGCAATCAATAATCAGACTCTCCTTTGGGTAAATTCTTGTTAAACTCATTTTTGCATCACCCTAATTTGAGTAACTGAGGTGTATTTACTTATGCTGAGCATTGTATATGTTCTAAACATTTCATTCTATTTTGTCATTAAATATTCTGTTATTTTTCCAATGCTTGGATTGGCATTCATTTGATTTTGGGCAAATTATATCTGATGTATTTATCTACATTTAGAATAAAGTTTTCAAAAAACTTACGTTCTTCATTTATGATTTAAGTTTCTTTGAAAACTTTGTTCCCCCAACTACTTTAGAAAATGATGATTATTTATGTATCTGCAAAAAAAAAAAAAAAGTCAAACAAATTACATTTAAAAAAACCTTTGCATCCGCCCTTGGCGTTGCTCATCACTTGATTGACAGGTATAGCTTTGAGTAGTAATCTATCTCTAAATATGTGTATTATGCTGTAGGAAGAATTGACTTGCTGTCAAAGATGCTGTGATTCAAAGAAAGACACATCTATCACATCAATATGTGTGTTTTCTTTTGCACTAATAGAGTGTGTGTATAGGTGCTGGGGTTAATAAGCCACCTAAGGTGACATCGAGTTCGGAGGTCAGTAAACAGCTAGCCTATGACCTCAACACCCCCCATGACAAAGCCCCAGACATGGCCTGGTAGTCACAGAAAGCCTAAGGCCTCTGTTGCCCCTGCCTTCATTCCCTTGTTCCCTACAAGAAGCCCTGTGATGGATACTCTGCCTCAGGGAGCAACTTACCCAGAAGTGCACTCTGAACAACAGAGAAACACAAACTCATCTCCAAATCCTCGAGTTCAACATGGATGGATGAACAGATACAATTGAAGGACACACAAATTGATGAATAGATAGATAAGGCTCACTAACTGCTCTAATTTGTAACCTCAGGTCTTTAAAAATTATTTGAGATGACCACATGGGTCCAGATGGAGTGTCTTTTGTAACCCCCTGTGTTCTGTTTACTACTTAGTAATGTCCTGTGACCCAGGTCATGTAGGTTCAATCTAAGCAATGCAATAGTAGACTTTGTTGTTCTCTCTATTTAAAGATATCCGTCTCTTCCCTGGTTTATATCTAATCAGCAGGACCAGAAATGGTCTTCAGTACATACTGCCAAAAGTGTGTGGACACATGACCCTAACAAACATATGTAATTGTAATTTTATTCCAGATTAACCCCCTATATAGGAGCCTGAATGTGCGATATGTGCTCATTCAGCTACAGTGGTATCAGTGAGATCAGGTACTAATGTCAGGTAAGGAGGTCTGTGGTATAGCAGATATTCAGGCTAATCACACTTTTGGGCAGAACACACAGGTTTTTCTTTTTCACTCCAATCACACACCATGTGTTTATAGGGTTCAGGGGCTTTGTGCACAAGGGCTTCGTCATGCTGGGACAGTGTTTGGGTCTCTTAGTTCCAGTGAAGGAATAATAATGTGATGCTATAACATGCAAAGACATTCTAGAAAACTGTGTGATTTCAGATATGTAGCAACATTTTGGGGAGGAACCGCATATGGATCTCATAGTAATGTGTCTACAAGCATTTAACAACAGCGTATGCCGCTATCTGTCTGTCTGCCTGCCTGCCTGTCTGTCTGTCTATCTATCTATCTGGCTAGCTAGCTAGCTAGCTATCAATAATTTTTCCATTTACTTATCTATATATCTGTCTATTTTTAATCTATCTATCTATCTATCTATCTATCTATCTATCTATCTATCTATCTATCTATTTATCTATCTGTCTGGCAATTATACACGATAGTTTCACTGCTAGTTTATGTGATCAGCCTTCTTGAGGTTGATAAACGTAAACATGTAGCTCTTACTAAAATACTGAAAATGCTACTAACACTAAAGACGTTTGAAAAACGCTAAATAACCAAAATCAAGGGTTTTCTTTTTTTTCAGAAAAAGGTGGAACAGATTTAGTAAACTGACTTCAAGTTGAACTACTTTGGTTTTATTCCTTTAGCCAGTCCAAGTGTTGTGTTTGGCTGTAAGTTCCCATTGCTGCATGATTTATAGCTTCTTTCATAATTCTTATAAACGAGTGGAGCGTGTGAATGATTAATAATGTGAGGCAGTAGGCTTTTGAAACATGGTGTTCGTTTAAGGAAGCAGCAGGTTTGGGCTCTTGCTCTTCTTGGTTCTAACGATATACATAACGTTACATAATCCGCAGTGACGAGAACGTGCCTTTGTTACACCCGTGTCTCCCTGATCCTGCACCAGGAAAGATGTGTGTTAAGTGGAGGGCCACAGTCACTAATGCCTCTAACGGAACCCATAATTTTAACATCATGTTGCAGTGCAGACTACATTATTACAGAGGTGGAGAAAGGGAGGGAGCAGGGAACTATTATCATTATTTAACCCCAGCGTGTTACTTCATGCATAACCATTTCATTACCATTAAATTTTAATCATCCATGCAGCTGTGTGTGTGTGTGTGTATGTGTGTGTGTATGTGTGTGTGTGTAATTTTTTTGAGTCAGCTGTACAGCCTCTAATCATCTGTCTCTCTTAATCACAGAGTTGTTTGGAGGAGACAACACTTAAAGACTGCGTGGCACACTCAATTACTTCCCGCTTTAATGCTAAGTGTGTGTGTGCATGTGTTTTTGAGACAGTAAGAGAAGGCTGGATTATATGGCCTGAGGACTTACTGTATGTGATTTGGCTGGTAAGTTTTGGTAGGAAGTAATTCTGCTTGAAGATAGTCTTTACATTTTCTTTAGTTACATTTAAGAATTATTTCACTCAGTGGAACTTGACTAGCGCGCTAGTCATGACTAATGATAATTTCTTGCTAACTGACCAAATAAAAGGATTGACTTATTATTTTGTCTGGGGTGTTTTGGTTATTTATTATTACATTTACAGACAGTGTTATACAGAGCAACTTACATTTATCCAACTGAGCAATTGGGGGACAAGGGGCCTTGCTCAGGGGCCCTGCAGTGGTAATTCCTTGTTAAAGGATTGTTAGGCTGCAATAATCAGCGTAACCTGAACCGCTACCTCCAATAACACACAATATATTTGTATATTATAAGTCAAATGGCATCTACACTAACATATGTCTGTTCTTTGTTATTCTGAGATCACCGTCTCCACCATCACTTGGGGACAATAAGGCAGTTTGTCAGTAATATTCCAGACGTCCATCCAGACAGGACCATGGAAACTTTGCTGCAGGATGGATAACTTATTATTATTATTATTATTCATTCATTTATCTTCTATACCCAGTTATTTCCTAATTTGTGGTCACAGGGATCTGCTAGACAGGTCGCCAGTCCATCACAGGGCCACACACACACTCACTCCTATGGGCAATTCAGAATCACCAATTAACCTAACATACATGTTTTTAGACTGTGGGCAACAGTGCCCCTCCTGCCCCATATTTATGGGAAAGTAATAGCGCAGTGGTTAAGGTGTTGGACTGCTTACTGGAAGTTTGGAGTTTTATTCCCAAGTACTACCAAGCTGCCACCGCTGGGCCCCTAAGCAAGGCCCTTAATCAGTTGTATAAAAGAGAAAAATGTAACTTGAAAATAGTTATAGAAAGTGTAAGAAATAGTTAAAAGCATAATATCTCTTTCAACCAACTTTAAAATTAGGCCCCACAGAACCAAACACTACACAAGGGTTAACAATTGAGTTTATTCATTTTTATTTTGTACAGTGTTACTTTTGATTAGACGGCAGATGATTGTCTTCCCATTTCCCACCTCTATTTTATCTATATCTAAAATGTTGAGGTAAAAATAAGTGAAAAACGAACCTAACAGCTCCAGAGCGCATGCAGTGTGAGGAGCATCAGGTGTGCGTTTTAGAAATGACAAGTCTGTTTCATTTGGGGCTTGAAAAAAAAAACATCAGCAGCAGCCAACAGTCTGCACTGGGAAATTTGCCACTACACAGCTATACAGAGGTACAAATTAAAGACTAGAGGATGACAATGTGACTACAGTTGTTTGCATTCACTGTCTCCCCCCTCCTTTTGCATGACTCCAGTGGAGGAACCCAGGGCAGCACAGAGGCGCGGTGCAGTATAAAAAGTCCAGGTTTCTAAGAACAGTGGGTAGCTTATTAGAGCCGCTTTGATCCCGGAGCCTTTGATTTCAGCGGCCTCATCAAGAATTCACTTTCAGCGGTAAATATAGGTAGCTGAGAGAAGTGCTATGACATCCACCCCTCATTCTTCTCACAGTCACTTTAAATTATCAAAAACACTGCAAAATATCAGTGTGAGCACAAAAAAAACAGCTGCATGGCTCAGAAAAAAGAACTCTATTGAAATAGGTTCGAATATTGTCGTGACCCTGTTAAAATTTTAGGAATACATTAGGATGTGGCGGAGTATCTGGCAGAATGCAGGGCATAGGGTCGAGGCTGTTTGCCCACTGGGTGCTAGGTTACTGCGGTGACTGCAAGGTCACCATGACAACTGATCAGCCTCATCATTGGACTGTTTATGCAGAGGGGTCATGACATGGGAGATCACTCTGTCATCTAACTTGCAACTTGCCAGCCCACATGACCCAACAGAAATGTATCTAATCTATCTCTATTCCTAATCATCAAGCCACGTTTCACCCAGATACATGTTATTTGTACAGTGTCTAATAGAACATTTTAGGGCCAAAGCCTAATACATTATTCAGGATAGTGTGTCCTAAACATATCATAAATAGATTTGAATAAAAGGAGCACTATTTGTTTACAAAGCACACAGTTGAGAATTGAAGCTTGCATCCTGATTGGGATCCCAGAGGAACACGACATTGAAAGTTAAGCCAAAGGGCCTTATGAATTTAAACCCTGATCTTCCAATTAGGTAGTCTAACACCTTATAAGTATATGCAGGATAAAGAAACAAGTGCCTGGTCAGAGTTATGGCGGTTTCCTAGTTTCCTAGCACAGTTATGCTCCAATGGTTTAAGTGCCAACACTTCCAAGTTGGGCCCTTGAGTCTGGACAAGGGGAAATGTATCACGCCTGACCCTTTCATTTTTGTCCCAACTACATACGCTTTGCTATGTGAATAAAAGAATTTTAGAGTGCAGTGATGTATATGTGACTTACTTAAAAGTAGGAACAATAAAATGTTTCGTAAACGTTGCCCCAGTGGTGGTTCAAATGAAAAATTTAAGCCCCACCACCGCCAGTCAGTGACTGTTGGGTCCTTGAGCAAGACCCTTACCCCTTCCTGCTTTAAGTGTCATGGCTGACCCTGTGCTCTGACCCCAACTTACTAAGATGGGATATGCAAAGAATAAATTTCACTGTGCTGTAAAAGTCTATGTGACAAAATAAAGGAATTTTTAAAACAATCCCAAAATGATGGCTGTGTAAATAGGTTTAACAACAAAACACGCCATGGGTACAATTTGTTAAACTGAGTCATAAACCTAACTTATCTACATCTACATTTGGTAGACATTTTTATCCAGAGGTACTAACGTCTTATTAATACAGCTGAGCGGTTAATAATTAAGGGCCTTACTAAAGGGCCAAACAGTAAAAGCTTGATGTTACTGGGAATTGAACCCATGATCTTCAAATCACCAATCCAACACTTTAACCTAAAGGTTAAATTAAGTTTAGACCCATTACTATTTTAAATTTATAACCATACACAGATAAACCTACATTTATCTGAAGCACATACTAGATGCAGATCTTGAAATAAACCTTTGAAAGATATATAACACAACAAACAGGTGACTGAATACAAAGTAAAGAGATCTCTTCAGCTCATGTGTAAGTTCACTTAATTGGCACTGTAATCCTTACTGCTTCAGAAACACAAAGCTACTCCAAAAAAAAAAAAAAACCTGTCCTCATTAAAAAAGTACAACCCTGCTTCTGAACGTGCTCACACAGAATTGATTAGAAAGCTAACGGTGTGATGTTCATTTCTTTCATTGTTCTGCTGCCGAGCTCGATAAGACAGACCGTTTCCCCGCGCATCCCAATTACAACATTGCAGATCAAGCAAGGTGCAAGATTAACTAGAGAAGCCTTGCTAACACAAAGAGAATTTCTAACTTAACAGGGTGTCATTTCTTCCTGATAATGCCCATCAACGATCCGACTGTCTTCACTCCATGAATAATTATGTGTCTTGGATTTAAATATAAATATATAAACCTATGCACACTTCTAAGAGCTGAATTTAATTTTAAAGATGATATTTTTTTTTTACCCCTGAAACCAATACAGGTTTTTTTTTTTCTTTTTACTTTTTTATTATGCCGTATATTTTGAGTGTTTTATTATCAGGCTCAGAAATAGAAGATTTCTGAAGTTTTATAGACAGCGTATTGAGGTTTTAAAGTTTAAACCCAGTATATAAATAGTAGGAAGTAGGAACTCATTTTAATCCGAGATGGTAGGACCTTAGAGACTGAGAGGAATTGAGAACTGAGACTTAAAAAATGTAAAAAAAAAAAACATTAAAAAATATGAACAAAAAAATTGGTTATTGTTTTAGCAACAAAAGTGTCATGCCGTTAATCAACATCGCTTCCTGAGGTCTTTTTACTGTATGAATAGAAAGTACATATTTAAGTGTGTCTTGTATTTAGAAAATGTATATTAAATTAATCATCTTAAATTTAAAAAACCTGTAGATAGATAGATAGATAGATAGATAGATAGATAGATAGATAGATAGTAGGGCTGTGTTAAAATTTCGATACAGCCAGCTATCACATTATATCACATATATATACAATTTTTTATAATAGGGTAAAAATTAAAAAATTAGGGTTTAGGGTTAGGGTGTACATGGATAGGCTTAGGGGTTAGGAGTTTAGTGTTAGGGATTAGGGTTTAGGGTTTGTATGCATAGGGTTAGGGATAAAGTTTAGGGTTTTGTAGTATAAATGCTTATGTGTAAAACTGATTAACAATTATGTTAATATTTAATTAAAACCCTCGGTTTGTGTTAAACGACTTCCTTCTCCGCTCCTGTAGATGTCGCTGACACATGCGGTCATTGTCTCAGGAGCTGACATTGCAAAAAAAAAACAAACAACAAGGCTACCTTCGGCTTTATATTTCATTATATTTTTAACTAAATGTTTTACATCCTTTTTTTTATTTGACATATTGCACTATGTATTGTATTGCAATATATCATGATATATTTTATTGTGACCCAGGTATTGTGACATATATACTATCATGAGGCCCTTTCCAGTACACAGCCTTTTCTTTAGTCTGCTCTAATTTAGCATAATGAATCCCATCAGCATTACAATTATTTTCAAATATGAAATCCACACAATCCCTAAAAGCTAGATGGATTGATATAGGTCTTATTAATCTTATTATACGTCTATTTTTTCTTTTTTTTACACTTAGAAGCTGCTCATAAACAATTAAATATGTTCTTTAAATAATGTAGATTCAGTAGACCCATTGGGACATCTTTTACACGTCAACAAGGCCAATTATCTGTTTAACACTAAGAGACAGTGTCATCACATCTACTCTGCCCTATTTTCCCTCATGCTTTTCGCCTCCTCAACACCAGAGGGCAGCGATAGCATGCTACCCCCCCTCCCCCAAGGGGTGCCTATTGATTGTCTCTTACAGACCCCCCTTATACATACGGGTTTTTTTAACTTATATTGTCCACACACTACTTTCGGCTTTCAGCATTGTTGCACAGCTGGTAGATTTAAGGCTTTAGCGTTAATGCTAAACGCTAATACCACGAGAGACAGCATAAGCCTGGAAAGCTTCACCCAAACAGCGATGGGAAATGAGAGCAGAAAGTGGGGTTAGAAGACAGGGAAGTAATTTAAAGTCAAATTTTGTTTCCAGGACTAAACATAAGCATGTGTCTCTTGATGTCTCTATGATCTAATAAGCACAGGAAGTAAAAAAGGACAGTAGTAACTTTTATGTGCATCTGTGCATTACATATTAATTGCAAGGTAACTTTTACTTTAGCAAATTTGTATCAATTAAATTTTTTATGTTTTAAAGGTTAGTAATAATTACAGTTAATTAGAGTTTGTTTAAGATATATAGGGTTTTAAAAATATATATATAAATATTCTCATATTAAACATTATCAGTGTCAACCTATGCATGTTTGGTTTTTGTGGGTTATGCATGTGCAATATTATTACTATTTTTTATGGTGTAAGCAAAACTGGTCCTGCAACCATCCCTCCAGCAGTAAAAAAAACTTACTGTGAAAGTAAAATTCAAGAACCTGAATATAGTAGCAGCTGGTGGAACAATTTCCAAAGATTGTTGTGGGTGATGAGCGCATTTCCACATCTCAGCTTCTTTTCTTCATACTTAAACTGTTATTTAACTGTTTGACATATCATCACATTGTTTTTGCTTTGCTTGGAAGAGAAAATTTCTCCTGGAAAAAAAAAAAAAAAACGTGTAGGAAACATACATGTGGTCAAGTATTAACATAGGAAATGGCCAATCAGACAACAACCATATCCTGTCTCCAATTACACAAAAGTATTCTATTTACGTGTCCCAAGAAATCTTCTGTTCCCCTTTGGTAGCTATATCTTACTTAAAAAAACCTTTTTATTGAAACTAACTGCAATGGAAAAAGAGGAATGCCAGAAAGGTTGCAACCTTCATGATAGTTAACCTTGTGGCTACCTAAGTGAACAATAGATATCAGATGCTCTGTGGGTTCCAAATCACCTTTGGATGTTTGAATTCATATGGATATCCCATTAGATTTAATAGGTTGCAATGACTGTAATATCAATCAAGTATTCTGGATATTTTAAGCAGACAATAGTCGAGATTCATGGCCTAAGGGTTATGTGATATAACTTTATCCACTGGCGCAACTTTTTTTTTTATAACCGAATGAACATGATCTATGTTTATGCATTCTTCTTGGTCTGGTTCAATTACTTAACTGGTCCCAGACTGAATCCATTTTTTTTGCATGTATACAGTTTATAAAGAGTTGAGGTACTTTTAAAAAAGGTTAAAGGCTGCCAGGAAAGTACAAAAAGTGCATTGCTGGCTGACCTCAAAAACATGCACTTTCTAGAATTTCATTATACCTCTTTTAGCTATCCGGCATAACCTGCCCAACATAGCCTAAAGAATCTTTGTTTCGGGCTTCCTTCTTTATTATAGACCTGGTCTTCAAGCCAGTCTTCCCTATTCTGCATGGTGTGCTCTATGTGCGTTGTCCTTGTTCTTTTCCAGCCAGGTCCCATCAGCAGCTCCAGCTGTTAAGAGGTCTTTGCTTGTCCTGGCACAAAGTGCAAGTCCTGCATTCCCACAGTCTAAAGCTCTTCTTGGTAACATGGCAGGATGACACAGTGAAAGGATTTATATTCATAACCCACAGAAGTGTGACCATGTCTCAACCATCAGCAGGCTCCATTACCCCTGCACCAAGAGAAGCAGACACTCAACGGTCCATGTCCAGATGGGTCTAAGCCAAGCTGGCATTTTCTTCAGTGCCCTGAAATCATAGAAGGGTTTTATTGCCAGAGATAGACTGCCAAGCTGCTATACAAAGAAAAAAAGGAACAAAAATGAATAAGTTGTTGAATTGAAGTGTCCATTATGTAAGTTTTTTTTATTCACAAAACAGTTTTGATTGGATCCCAAAATGATCATTACATAATAAAATACCTTTTAATGTTTTAAACAGATTGCAGGACCTAATTAAAAACAAAAAGTATTCGTTGTTTTAAAGCATTACAAGTCTACAGCTACTTAACATCTCCTCTCTGAACTGTTCATTTGATGGCAATAAGCAATTGTTTTGGCCAGGACATTTGTCATCACATGCTGCCAAGCCACTTTCCACAACAACCTGACAATGCTGTTTTCTACAATTTGCTCCATGTTCAGGTCAGATCAAATGTAGCAAATAATCCACAGGCTGGTCCTTTAAAAACCGGCCCTTTGTGTATATGCGTGTAGCTTGCAGACCCAAGAAGAAGCCTGCTGGGAAAAATACGCTTTCCTGTGCCAGCTTAAACTTAGAGCCATTTGGGGTTTTGGATCATCCTGTTCCAGTCTTACTGCGGTGGTGGTTGTTGCTAAAAATGGCCAACCAAACAGAGCAATTAATGTGAGCTACTTGGGCAATGTGTTGCCACAAGTAGCAAAAAGGCAGCAGGAGCCTCTGGATTTATCCTGTCAGTCAGGCTTTTGTGGATGCTTGGCCAGCTGGTTAGCAGTCTTGGCTAGCCACAAGCTGGTTATAGCTGGTCATCTGGAACAGTGGGGAGCTTTGACAACACAAGACCTGTGAAAAAGAATCAGCAATCATTGAGCATGAGACAAGTCACTTTAGAAATCCTGATGATGTCATTTTATAGCCTGCTTAGCTTTTGATCCTTCCGTCTTTTTAAAAGCCATGATGATCTCAGAGGCATTGTCGGCACTTAACCTTTGAGTTAGTCTTAATACATTTTATGATTTGACTGGGACTTTAAAGAATTTTTGCCTTAGCCCCTGAAATGCAAAACGAAGGGGTGAAGACTGAGATATGAAGGATTAGTTAGTGATGAGACATGTGTTTCTAAGAATCTGAAACCTGTAAAAATAGTCCATTCAGACAGGCACTCTGTCTGAACGACTGCCCCGACAATGGGGTGTTAGAGGGATGGTATATAGAGTGCCGGATATCATGGAAACATCTGTGAGAATATTTTTAGTTTTGCCTTTAACATGTGTATCATATTAATGCTAATCTTTTTAGCACTTAGATAAGTTATTGAATCTGACTGGGCATTTGTGCAGGGTTTTTTTTGGAGATCAAAAATTTTTTGTTGACCTTGTATGACCTCGAATACTGTAATCTAGATACTTTTTAAACTATGATTAAAAAAAATAACTTTGTGATTAACTTAGGATACAGGGAGTGTCAGATCGACTCCGTAGCATTAATTTTGGTGTGGTGTTTTTGTTCCTCATTCCAGTCTGTCTGGCTTACTTTACTTCTAAACCAGGTCTTAAAGATACAGCTGGACTCCAGCAATGATCTCGCAGAGATTTGTGCCTGAGAGCAAGAGATTGAGTTACACCAAAACTAATCCTCTTAAAGCCCTTTGTGTTCTGCCATTAAGAAACTGGATATTATTCCATCAATAAGTGATTTTAATTGGTGGTCTCGTATGACACACAGTCAGGCACGTGCCTTTGGTTAACACTTTTCCCTTTAACACCCAGTCCACCTTGTCTGAGAAACAAGACAGTAAGGACATCGTAGGACATGGGCAGTAGGTGGCTGATCACGGGTTTAGGATGCTAATTGAAGCTTATTCTGACTCAGCGTCTGGGGATTTTGTTTGTCGTTCTTCATTGCATTGCTGAAGCAGTGGATATTATAAAGTGAGATTTCTTAGAACTTCTTTATGAATATAATAGCCTACGTTAATGCCTGGCATTCTATAGTCAGTATTGCAATGGTCTCATCACTGATTACTTTGGATGATTTAAAGGGAAAAAACGTATTGTTGGCTAATATCTGGCTCTGAATGGCACATACTCTAGGCCTAAGGATGGCAGTGTGAATAGCGTAGCTGTGGACCAAAAATCACATAATAAACTGGTTGGCATTAAATATTGAAAATAACTGTAACCAGACTTGGTTTTTTTGAATAAATAGGGCAATTTTATAGCTCTTTTCAAGAAATAGTAGGGTAATAATATGTATCTATGTATTATACTGTATTTAAATGTAAGAATTTTATACAACACAAGAACAGCAAGAGTGCTGGTAAAGAGACAATAAATATAGAGTTAACAATTTTATTAACTATTATGATAACAATAAAAATATTTATTTATTTATTGTTTAAATCTAGGAATATCTAGAAAGAAACTGGAATACTCTGGGAGCCTTTAGAGTCTGAAATTCTTGGACAGACCTTGGAAACTCAGGAACGAAGCGACATGGGAGTGAGTCCTTCTTCCATCGGTTAGACCACACAAAGAACGTGGGTGAGCCTGGCATGTCCGTGACAATATAAATTAAATAAAATAACCCTAAGTATAATTAAAAACATAAATACAGTGGTACCTTGAATTACGCGTGTCCCATCTTACAAGTTTTTCGGGATCTGAGCCACCTGAGCCAAATTTGAGTTACAAGCCAACTTTAGACACCCAACCACTAGTTAGCAAAGCGAATCCCACAGCGAGTGAGATAACATCCGCCCAGCATCCTGTGTCTTACTTGATAGTTAGTCAGAAATGCTTATTAAGCAAGATTATTAGCAAGTGGAGTCGTCTCACAGGTAAATGCTGTACTTTATACTTAATAAAACCAGTTTTTTGCAGTACATTTTTATACAATATTCGGTTTTTGCAAGAATATTTTTCTATTTAAAAACAATTGATTTGACATACGAGTAATTTAAGTTATATGCTTCCTCACGGAATGAACCCCTGTATACAAATTTAAAAAAATAAAATTAAAAGAATTGAAACTAAACAAATAGGGAAAAAAAACACAGCCAATACTAAGCCTTATTGTAAAACTGGGGCACCACCGAGTTTGGTGGTAGTTGGTAAAACAGATAAATGCAAATTTATTTGTTTATTTTATCTCTTTTCCCATTATAACTATCCTCAGAATATTTTCTCTACATGCTTGCACCTAATAATTGAGGGAGTTTAAATGCTGAAAGTCACATGGGGACTCATTACCAAAGTGATAGACTGAAAAAGAAGTCTTAACACCGTGGGGGTTTGAAAGCTGAAGCTGGGGGAAATTTAGAAGTAGCACTTAGTGATGTGCTGAATTGTGGATTTAGTTCTAGAACGGACTGCCCAGTCTATTCTCCCTAAGGACTCTCACTTAATTTGGGCTCTCCTCCCTCTGAGTCTCCTGCAAGTCAACCTTTGGCCCGGGAGGCCCCTTGGTAACCTTAGCTTATAGTGTTTTACAGGCTCATCATTAATTCTATGAATCAACTAGTAACAAGAAATTGAAAACTATAAAGATTTGTACAAAAAGCAAGTGATAGTCAGGACACTGTGTAGGCAAACAAATTAAACCAATAAATTCAAATTCGAAGAAATGCAAGATTTCTATGTGCTAACATGTTCCAGTTTATTTTGTTACTTAGCGCTGAAAATGACAACAATCAGATGTTTGAGACATCTGGAATGCAGTAAACTGAAGGAATTGAAAGGGATGGATGTAGTTTAGAATAAAAGTCTAGGGAACAACTCTTTGCACAGCAGCATCAAAACAGTGTGCATGACAAAGTCTCCTGACTTCCTGTATGATTTCTAGACATGCCAGTTTTCCCATTTCAAAGAGAATGCTCAAATGATAATATAAAGTTAGATCAACACACAGCTGCGGGGAGACTTTAATATGCAGCGTGTCACTTTTATCAGCATTTGCTGCATTTTGATCTTGACTAATATTCTGAAAGTTTAAAGCAAGGGAATATGTGTCATGGTGCTAGTTTATGATAGCTTACTATCATTAACTGATGCGGAAGGGAAAAATGACAATGACTGAAAAAGGGATGTCCTTTTTAGAACTATTATTTAGTGCAGTTCCCTGAATGAATGAAAGACAGTCAGGATTAGGATCTCCCTGATCTTTTTTACCTCCTCATCTAAACACTTTGCCATCTTATAGAATTGCTAACAAGCCAGATCTTTGCTCTTGGTATAGCTGTGTCATATACACTATATGGTCAACAGTATTGGTTCATCTGCCATTAGGACATATTGTATATAAAAAATATTTCAGATTAAGTCTCACTTCCTTTATTCCTTTATTTAGCCTTAATAGTATAAGTGAGATTAGATTATGAGGTTGAGGTGAGGAGGTCTCGGGGTCCAGTTCATCCCAAAGATGTTCACTTTGCACTGTGCACGACACTTGAGTTCTTCCATCCAACCAGAACACAGCATATCTTTATAGAGCTCAGGGCCTTTGTGCACAGGGGTATTGTCATGCTGGAACATGAGTCCCTTAGTTTTAGTGAAGCAATCATGTCAAACGAAAACAGGCAAAGACTGCATCAAAAATTGCATCCTTTCATATTATTGTATGCAAAACTGAGCATATGAGGTAAGTAGTTTATCCAAATTCTCAATATGTGAAATTTAGTACGCGAAAAGTGCCCGGGTGACCTAGTAATCCGGCCCAGATTTTGAAGGATGCATATGATGTCTGCTTTTCTATCCCATGAGGCAGTGGAAGAGACGACATCATACGTGAAAGTGGTGGAAAGTTTTCAACTTTGTGGCAACAGGAAAAGACACACTTGTAGGTGTGTTGGTAATGTGGAGACAAACGCTTGGCCATAGAGTATAGCTGTGTTGCGCACACTTGATCTATCAATAATATCGCAGAAATAGAAAGAGAAAGACAGATGGAAGAGAGGAAATATTTACCCCTACCATTTATTTTTTTTTTTACTACTGTAACTGCAATCGCAAGGTAACGATATTCAGGTTTACAAGTACTTTAACAGAACTGTATTTACTGTGCTTCAGTGTCGATTTTTACCTTGTTTCTGTTTCAGTTCATTGCCCTGTTTCCTTTACTGAAACCTAGCTGTCAGTTGTCAGTGTGTCTCTCTTTTTGCAGTACATCGGTGGCTCACCGGACTTGTTCAGAGAACCCACTGTCTTATTGGCACTGAAACAGTGGCAGCAGTTCCTCTTATTAAAGAGAAAATCTTTCAACAGGCTTCTGCTCGACCAGCTGATCGGAGTGCCGAAGCTTCAACACTTTGCCTTGTCTTCCTTCACTGTGTGAAGATCTGAGTGGTTAGCTATGGGCTAGGAAGACAGACAGAATAAATAACAGGGCTACTCTTGAAAGCTCTCAATTGATGTCGGTGGTGTGTGGTTCAGTGGCTTCTCTGCCGTGTAACATAGGGGGAGGTTCTTTGATGGTGGAACTAGAATGTAGACTACACTTCAGAGTATCGCCATTGTTCCTGGCTCTCTTGGGGAAACCTACTACTGTCCTCGGCACTGTTACCACAGTGTTTGGTAGTTGGAGGACCTGATGGGATGATGGAAAATCTAGGCCCAGTGCCCACCGATCTGTCAAACAGGGTGTTTTTATAAAGTGAAGGGTACTAAAGTGAAGTCAGGGAAAGAAAATAAGAGAATAAGAACAAGTTGGAAAGTGCCTGCGCTGGTGACAGGGAGAGAAGGATGGTGATGGAGATGAGAGGCGACAGTTCTCTCTGGGTTTGTGTGATTAATTGGGAGCAGGTCAGCTTTCCTGTGTCTGGACAGTAATCATATTCAGTCTCATATGGCTATTAACATCATCTCCCTCGGCTGAGTACACTACAGCAAATAAAGCAAAACGCGCGCAGATGTCACTTTCAGATTTCGTCTTATTTATATTACTGCCAAGAATAATGAAGCTACAACCGGGAAATAGCGTTTGGAATATATTTACCATTTTTAATTCCTAATCTTTTTTGCTATGCCGTATTTATTTTTGGGGTATATTTGGATACTTTAAAAAATGCAACCTTTTTTCTTGCTTTTTTTTTCTGGTACCTACTGCATTCTTTATGAAAGGTACCTGTAGTATGAGGTATCTCTTGCAAGTGTTAGTGCTTGGAAGGTGGTTGTCACAGCTACGCTAACTTTACATTTCACAAACTCTGTCTCAAAGCAGAAGCCCTTTTCACAAGACGGGATGGGTGCCTAGACAGGAGGTGCAGGTACAGAGAAAACACACGAATAATGTGAATAATTTATAAAAAGAAAAGAATCTGAAGTAAAGCAAGCAAAGCAGGAGAGTAAGTAGGAGATGTAGGTACCGGTGACATATCAAGCAACAATAAAGATATTGAGAGTGTAGAGGCAAGAAAGTCTCAAAGTGAGAAATGGCACTCCGGCTTTCTGCTGCTGTCGAGAACCAAGGCCACTTTTGAAACCCAGCCATTCGGTGACTTGTTTACCAGACGCTCTTCAGCCTGAACAGTGAGAAACTTTGCTCTGCATCAATGCAAGAAGACATCTTTTATTACTTGTCGGGCTTGTGCACTGGAGTGCTCTTCTCTGTTGGTGCAAAAAAATGAAATGTTTTTTACAGGAATACCACTGACTTTGCATTGGGTTTGTATATATATATATATATATATATATATATATATATATATTATAAAATCTTGTATGGAAAAAGCTTGTTTTACAGTGCTAATAATATAGTTTGATGTCTTTGATTTAGAAAATTCTAAATACATTTTACAGATATAACATGGAAATGACTTTATTTCTGCTTTAATTTTAAATTGACTTTGCAAAGACCATTTTGGGCAGAGTCAGTTTAACAAATGCAGTAGTAAAACCAGTACTTTTTAGGGTGGCCTAGTAGTGTAGTAATAAATTTTAGTCAAAAGTGTCTAACCCTAAACACTAACCCCTAAACCTACCTAAACCTAACCCTAAACCTAACCCTAAAAAGCAAACATAAGTCAAGTCGAAACACAAGGTAATCAAGCTGGAACACAATGGAATCAAGCCGGAACACAACGGAATTGAGCCGAAACACAACAAAATCGAGACAAAACACAACGAAACCAAGCCAAAACACAACGGAATTGAGCCGAAACACAACAAAATCGAGACAAAACACAACAAAAACAATCCACAATGTAACAGAATTTAAAAAGCTACAATAAATTCACAACATAATAAAAATGCTCCCAACCAATAGGGGGCTGCTGGTCTGCAGGCGTTTAAGCTGATGCTCTGGATGAAAATCGCACACAAAGAGACAGTAAATGTAATAAAAAGTAAATATCCATATAAACAAAATGTATGTTTTTTATATTTATTTAAAAATCAACTACACATATTAAGATCACATAACTTACATAGATATCTCTTTTTGTGCAGGGGACACAGTCCGCATTTCTGTTGTGTTATAAACTTATGTTTGCTTTTTAAATTCCGTTCTATCGTGGCTTGTTTTGTTGTTGTGTTTCGGGTCGATTCCTTTGTGTTTCTTTTTAAACGTCGTTGTGTTGTGCTGGGCCATCGTAATATCTGCATAAAGATTTAAAAAAAACCTTGCTCGAACTCTTTAAGCTTTAAGATATGTTACACACAAATTTATGCGTGAACGCTCCCAGCTCATGTATATTTACGCATTCATGATGCTGTATTTTAAAAACAGTGTCTCTGGACAGAATTAGCATAAGCCAGCTTGTATGAAAAAGTCAACATATGCTTCAAGATGGGAGAAGGTTTGGATTAGCTTCTTTTAGTTTGTATGCAATCCATTAAAATCCATTTCATTTCTAAGTATTTTGCATGATAGTGGTTAGTTTTAGGTCTTTTTAAGTTTTTAAACCTTTGGTGTAGTGTTGCTGTTCATATTGATCAGATTAATCAGGGCCTCTGCTAATAATTTTAAGGTGACGTTGCTCAGGGAAGAGGCTCAGCCAGCAGAGGCAGACGTTTGTTTGGCACTCTTACCCCTGAGAGACGACTGGGCAGACGGACGCCCAGACGCCCAGTGAGTCCCCGACCTGCCATTTTCAATGCACCATTATAAGTTCCACTGATGATGGCTGTGACACAAAAAAAAGAAACAGTCCATGCAAAAATCTGTCACTTCCTTGCCACTTTCATCGGCTGCAAACTTCAAAACGTGACATGTGTCACGCATAAGAGGCTTAGAGCCGCCACGATTCCCTTCCAACTGATGCTTTGATGGTGATTTCGCTCGAGGCGTTTGTCACACATAACTTACTCTGATAACAATGAGAACTGGTGCATGGTTGAAGGGGGAGAAAGAATGTGTGTAAGTATGCAGATATTGTAAAATCCTTACAATCACCATAGGAGCAGGAATCAAAGTGAAAGGCGAAATGGGGGAAGCACGTATCACAGACTTGTCATCTTCCCTCTTGTTCACCTAGTGACGCTAGTGACTGCCTCTGGTCTTACAAATTTGTGGCTGCTGCTAATCTCTGAAGAGGAAAATAGGCAAATCACAGATCTGAATCAATCAGCATGATGTCATTTGTAGGAATTCCACAAAGGGCAGCCACTTCAGTCAATCAAGTTAAAGAACGTTAACACACCCTAAACTTTGCACAGGGTACTCAATTTACTTTAAGACAGTTGCTATTTACCCTCTTCTACATACTTGAGCTTAAAAAATGAGCAGCAAACTTGCTGTAAGAACTTACCTTAACCACTGGGAAACCATGAGGAAGTGGTAGAGTAGTGGTTAAGGTGTTGGACTGCTAGTTGAAAAATTGGCTTTTGATTCCCAGCACCACCAAGTTGCCACTGCTGGGCCCCTGAGCAAGACCCTCAACCCCCTAGTTGCTAAGCTGTATATAGAAGAACTTTTTTTGTATAAAAAAGTAAGTCGCTCTGGATAATGGCGTCTACCAAATGCCGTAAATGTGAACCATCTAGAAGGGTCAGACTGATTAGCCTAATGAGTTTCAAAGGAACATTGACACTGTCCAAAATTGCATACATCTAGAGTATGTACTACATTTAGGTAAGTACGTACTTCCCGATCGTTAAACAAGTCCATCCTTATAGTATAGTGACGTCACAGCAGCACCAATGTAGTTGGATAATGTCTATGCTATGATTTTAATCATGTCTAATTTAACTACAAGCAACAACTTATTTTCCTTCAAAGCTACTTAAAGCACCTAAAAAGTGCCTCATCGTCACTTTCTTTTACTTGCACATAAAACGAGGCATCTCTACCCCGGCTTTATAAGATAGCAAAGTCCGTACTAATCCGGCCTAAATTGGCTTCAATCTTGTCTTATTTGTAGCACGTATTTGAAACGAAAGAGCAGGTTGGTTCAGCAAATTCCGAAAAAAAACCCCACCAGCCATTTTATTTTCGTTTTTTCAATCTTTGTTTATTTTTTATTATTATTGTTTCGCTGTACTGTAAGCTAATTTCACTTATCTACATTCACTACTGCTTTATTATGGTCAAGGTAATGGATCCTGAGAACACTGGGAGTAACTGAGGATACACCCTGAGGGAAAAAACACAGACACAAACCTAAAATTGCTTATGTTTGAGATTATTTTTTTCCCTGTGGAAAAACAACACAAATACAGCACTCATCACCAAATTATTACCGGAATCACCAATATTTCATTATAAACATCTTGTGTTTTAGGGGTGGAGTTTTTCCTTTAATATAGTAAATAATAGCTTCAGTTCCTGAGCAATTTTACATTTACATTTACATCATTTGGCAGACGCAGCCTTATCCAGAGGGACTTACATTTATCTCTCTCTGTTTTTTTGTTTTTTTTACACAACTGAGCAATTAGGGGTTGAGGGCCTTGCTTAGGTGCCAACAGTGGTGGCTTGGTGGTGCTGGGAATCGAACTCCGGTCTTTCTGGTATCAGTCCAATACCCCAGCCACTACTTAATGATGATGAGTTAAATAACCGATGTTGATGTATTCCTCTGTAGCCTGTTAGCATATTTTGTCCATATGTCATGCAGACAGTTTTTTTTCACTGCACTGTGTATTTCTCTAATCACACATGATCATCATGAATAAACTTTTTGAAGCCTCAGTCAATTTCGGACCTCAAACCCATGTGTATCTAATTAGAACTGCTAAACTGCGGGATATCAAACTAGCTAATGTTCTTGTCTCATTTTCACTCATGTTTTTTGTTATTGGTGATGGCTGTAACTCGAGCCCACTCTCCCATCATAACCAGAGGCAGATTATGTTTATTTATGAGCTAATACACACATGAATGCACATGTATATAAAAATGGTAACAAATGTTTTTTTATCAGTTATTATTGCTTTATTATTTGGTTTTATGTGTTATCTACTTTATAATATGGAAATTAGAATGCTTTACATAGGTCTCAAAATGATTATAAATTAAGCCTGGAGGAAATATAAAGCACAGACTTGTGTACACTTAAAAATTTTCCTGGTTATCATTAGAAGTAATGTAGAAACAGATCTACTTATTTTCCAGGATAAGTTTTCAAAATAATGACGCTGCTGTCTAAATATATATATATATATATAATTGTATAAAATAAATCATGTTTTTTTAGTATTTTTTAAAAATAATAGTTATACAGTAATTTCTAGGGCAAATAAACAATATATATATATATATATATATATATTAGCACAATTTTTTTAAAGCTTTAGCCGAGGATGTGGTAGCTGATGTGAAACACAAGTTGTAACACTTGTAACTGAGTTGTAACTGTATGTACTTGTGTTTGCTTTGGAAGGGTTATGTTTTTTTTTTTTTTTTAAACTCAGTTTTTCCTGTCCAACTTTCATTCCATTTGCTTTCCACGACTTTATGCAGAACAAAAACACCCTGGACTGAGATGTGCTACAAAGAAAACGATCTGGGATACGTTCATTTATCTTTAGCGGTGATAGTTAGAAACAGAAAAAAAACCTGTACAGACTAAAATAAATAAAATAGAAATGATCCACAGGTTAAAGAAACAGCCCTTTTCAGTCATACACAATCGGCAGACAGATCCAAATAGATAAACAAACTCGGCGGATGGCTAGAACTTCCATCTAAACCCACATGTGATGACAGCGTGGTCAGTAGCAGCTTTAATTTGTGATGAGATCTGGGTGACAGTTCTATGTATCCTTCACAACATCTGCCAACGTATACTAGGAGCCGAGTAATATTTGTCAGATTTTCGGTGACAGCGATGAAGAGACGAAATTGAAAGGAAGAAAGGGTCCGTGTCTGGAATCTTGCGCACCGCAGAATTTTCTCCGTTTCCTCTGGACTCATTAGAACAGTGTGCTGTATCTTTAAGGGCCAAAAGCTGTCAGTTCAGGCATGATGAAGACTATGTGACGTGGCTGCGAGGGAGTTTTTACAGATGTTTCTGTAGCAGAGATATACTCACCACATGTGTCATGAACATCCAAGTCTTTAAGTTTCACCACACTGTAGATTACTACACTGACCTCAAATCAACCAGAGTGGGATTTCTTGTAATAGTTAGAACTATATTATTGCAAAGAAATCAATCCTGGTCCAGATTTTGGCTTGGATAGAGTAGCTACTCTGATACATCTCCACACTGTGAATCTGTATGTTGTCTTTACTTAATATAAGTAAAGGGCAAATAAAGTAACTCAAAAGGGCGGTGTTGCGTTTCAGGAGTCAAAAGATCTAAAAGATGATGTCATGGTTACAATATTTCTTTAGGAATATGGTGTGATTTGGATTTTGGTGTTTTTTGGTAGTAACTTATAGTTTATGTAGTTTGTATACCTTTACAAAATCAAAAAAACACTTTATGGCCAAAAGTATTGGGACATCTGCGCAACATATTATTGTGTAATTGCTGAAGATCATCTTCCAGATTAAGTCTTACTTCTAATCCTTTAATAACCTTTAAACTTCTAGAAAAAATACACACACCTCTATATAGTGTGTGTATATAAACAGTTCTTAATACTGGTATAGTGCAGGCAGGTTATAACACCCAGCAGCATTGCAAAAACTGTTTAGGACCAGATTTAAGATATCCATAGTAATATACACAGTATAGACAAAAGTATTGGGACATCGGATCATCAAATTTATTTAATTTTAAAAATCTATTACAGATTTATTCTTACTCCCCCTTCTATCGTCACACTTCTGTGCAGGATTGTGTTACATGACTGTGGGAATTTGTGTTCATTAGTCACAATATACTAATGTTAGGTGAGGTCTGGGGTGCAGTCAGTGTTCTAGTTTGTTCCGAAGGTGCTCAGTTTAAAGAGGTTGAGTCAGAGTCAGAGTCAGAGTCAGTTTGTCCACTCCAACCTTGATGGAGATCAGGGGCTTTGTCTTGCTGAAACAGTGATTGAGTCTCTTAGTTCTCAGTGAAGATATATTTTAATGCTGCAGCATATAGAGACAATCCATGTCTTTTACTCTTTGTGGAAGCAGTTTGGGGGATGACAGGGGTTTAGGTGTGCTTTCACGTTTGGCCAAATATAGTGTATTATATCACTGTTGGCTGTGGATTCTATTAAAAAAAGTTCTTATGGTTAAGTTTCTTGGTAAATGTCTAGTGTATATCATGTTGCTATTACAGCCCAATGAGCCGTTATTGA
Source organism: Bagarius yarrelli (assembly GCA_005784505.1). NCBI lineage: Eukaryota > Metazoa > Chordata > Actinopteri > Siluriformes > Sisoridae > Bagarius > Bagarius yarrelli. The sequence goes on from VCAZ01000080.1 coordinate 2,154,318, forward strand.
GTGTTTCACACCTTTTTGTCTTTGGCTGCTGTTGACAGGATTCTTTTTGAACCAGGTCTATTGTGTCCACTGACTGATCTTTTGTTGGAGATGAAACAGATTATGTATGTTGAGAATTGTGCTTGGCTTCACAGAGGGAATAACAATCCTCTATACAAGACTCCAGATGAAGCTGACATGTGCAATATTCTTTCTGCACCTTGTACAATTTTTCCGAGATGCTCAGAGGTGATTTGGCGGGAAGTGTGTCAGGATGCCTCCATAGGTTTCAGTCAAACACTTTAAACTATGTCACTTTTTCCAAGTTCAAGTTCAAGAAGCGTTATTGTCATTTTAACCATATATAGCAGATGCTGTACACAGTGAAATGAAACAACGTTTCCCATGGTGCTACACAAAGACACAGAATTACACAAAACAACAACAAAGAGCTACTGAACAGAACAACACAGAGCTGAAGATTAAGAATAAATTGTCTCTGCAACATAAAGTGCATGTGTGCAACATGGTGCAACCAGTACAAGACAGACAGTGCAGAAAACAGACAATATTTAGATAGCACCATACAAAATTATGAAAATGTGCAGGTAAGAAAGGTATGTGCAGGTAAAAAAACTGCAAGATTTTTTGCAATGAGCATTTAAAGTGTCCGTGCTTAATAAAAATGTATTTTGTGTTTCCATAATGCTGTAAACATCTGACCGTGTTGAGTGTGTGTGTGTGTGTGTGTGTAAGTTCGGGTAGTTCAGTTCTGTGTGTTTATAAGTCTGATGGCTTGAGAAAAGAAACTGTTACACATTCGGATTATGAGGGCCCGAATGCTACGGTACCTTTTTCCAGGAGGGCAGGAGTGTAAAAAGTGTGTGTGAGTAGTGTGTGATTGACCCAAGGTTTTTTAATCAATAATAAATAAATTGTAGGGTACATTTTTTAAGGAAAACTAAACGTAATTATTAAAAAACAGGAACTAGCTTGAACATTAAGGGGGGGGGTCATCATTTTATAGTTAGTTAACTAATTCTGCTATATAAAGTTTATTCTTCGTCAAAAAAAAACCCCTATATAAGAAAATATATGTAGCTAAGCTACCATTTTAAAACAATCAATGAACCCATAATGGCCAATTGCAAAGTATTTAATCAGAGTATTTAATCAAAGTATTTAATAAATTATTGAATGATTTTATATAATTTTATTATGAATGTGACCTTTGCTTTATTTCTGTGCCATTAAAACAATAATACCAAAAGAAATGTGTTTTTGGACCAGTTACATGCCACTAGATGTCTGACTTTATAATAATCCATCACATTTAAATTTAGGCTTTGTCCGAAATTGTATACTTTCATGCTATATAGTAGGCAAAACTGAGTATGCGCGGCAAGTAGCATGTCCTAATACTTAGTGTGCGAATTACCATAAGCGAAAGGTTCTAGGATGATCTACTACTCTGGCCTGAATTTTGAAGTATGTATATGATGTACATTTTACTATCCCATGAGGCCGCAGGAGAGACGACTTGAAAATTAAAATCGGGAATTCAGATCTGTAGGATAAATGCAGTCCAAGAGACTTTGTTTTTTAAGTTGTTAGTATAAATGTAGTATGTAGAGACTATGTGATTAAACGCAAAATGAACTTTTGACTCAAAAAGAAAGTATATTGTAAATTATGCAACTACACATTTGCATTTAATATTAAAGACATTATGTTATGATGAGCACTGGACAGACTTTATGATGTCAATAATAACAATAGGCTAACGTTCAACTTTTTAAAGCATCATCAATCTCTGTCATTTTTCTTCAGATGAGTTTGGTCTTAGATGTGTGTAAGTGTGGAATGTTAAAGAAAGGAAGTGATTACAGTACTCCATCTGCACCCTGTCTGCCTGTCATCTGGGAATATTTGCCTGGAAATGCAAGAGATTCCATTTTTTTATTGCTTCAAAAGAGAATGCAAAAGTGAAAATCCTGACTTTGTATAGTGTACAGGGCAGACTCTAAGCAGGGGCAGGGGTGAGCTGAGCCCACCCAGACATCTGTCTTGCCCACCCAATCAAAATTTGATAAAGACAGCGATATACAAATACATTTATATTTTCTTTTGTATGATTTGTGGTTTGATAAAAGCAGTCTGAGGTGGGCTCTGTGTTGGAAAGCTCTATCTATCTATCTATCTATCTATCTATCTATCTATCTATCTATCTATCTATCTATCTTTGTATCTGTCTGTCTGCTAATCTGTCTGTCTCCCTGCCTCTATCTATCTATCTATCTATCTATCTATCTATCTATCTATCTATCTATCTATAAATTAGTTCTACAAAAAAATAATGTTTACTCAATTTCTTTCTTTTAGTGGCCCAATTTTCCCTTTAACTATAAAAAGATTATAATATTGCCTAAATATGTGCTCATTAGTCCAGTCATTAGTTATTCTGGACGTCGGAGATAATCCTTCGTTTAACATTGTAAAAAACATATTTGTGCTTCTATTGACTTCATATAATGTCTTTTTAACCAAACCCAAACAAGAATATTAGCACAACAATATTTTTGCTATTCTATTATTTAAGCAATCATATTTATCTCCTCAACCCCACCTCCAAAAATTGCCCACTTGCTATATCTGTCTGCCCACAGTTTTAGAATTGTCAAGAACCAGGCCTGATAGTGTATACATGTGCCAGGATTGAGGATGGAAACATTTTATTGACTTGGTATCAGAAGTTTTTTCTTTATGCAGTTTCAATACACTAATTAAAGGAATAGTTTTATCTAACGAAGTGTTAAAGACAAGACTTAGGTATTTTCTTAAATCAGATCCATTTCCTATGTAATCTGACTAAACTGGGGGTAAAACAAATGTACTGTTTTGTTATTCCCCTTTCGGTATTAATTGATGTACATAAAAGTGTAATAACATCCTATTATAGAGTCTGTTAATTTTTCAGTGGACGTGATGAAGCAGATTTTTGAGTGATGTTCCCTGAAAGTGGCGACACATGTCCTCTCTTAATCCCCCCCTACTCCACACACAGACACACACCCTCCCTCTACCGCCACCAGCAGATGTGTCGCTTGATGTAACTGGCAAGTAGAAGCGTGGCACTTAATAAAATATCTCCACTTCTTTGACAGCCTACTTTAATTGACTCCCTTGTCAGTTTTATCAAACTGTGCGTTATCATCATTTCAGATGTTCCCCTTCTTCCTTTCTCGGTTCTAACTTCTCACGCGTAGTGCTCTTAAGGAATAAACTAGCAGATGAGCCGTTGGTAACTTTGTTTTAAGGAAGAGAGAGGAAAAGCTCCTCAGAGGCGGTCTTGTCATACGATCCATAATTCAGACACATCATTTTAATTTCCCTCTGTTCTTTCAAAAGAGAGCGGAGGAGAGGAAAGGAGAGGAGAAGAGACAGGCTGGTCATTAGCGGCTTAGAGGAGGTGTAACATCATGACATGAGAGACATGGAGATGTGCCAAGAAGAAAGTGACAACGCTAACATGAGGGACAGGGGACTCCATCTGCCAATGAGAAAAGCAAGGCAAACAGGAAGCAAGTTGTTTACCCAAAGAAAAAAACAAAAAAAAGTTGCATCTTTTCACATGTAGCCAAGCGTACGGTATGTTGTGTGTCGAGGACGCCTGGGAAAACATTTCACGTAGTCTGTGTTTCCAGATTTTTCTACTATATACAACCTCAACATGAAGTTTAACTATGAAACCAGTTTGCTAACCCACCTCAGTCTGGGTCTCCTCACAGGAGATAAAAGTCACTCACAAAACTCATGATCTACTAATTTATTACTAATTCAGGACATTCGGTGAGTGACATCACACCCAGCTAGCATGGATTTTAAATATTTCATGCAGACTGACTGTTCTGTGAAGGTACACATCACTAGCTATGTTAACATTGCAGGCAAATGTGGCCCAAATCTGATTTATTTTGCCCACATCTGACTCAGATCTGTTTTTCTCATGTCAGTGTGAACAGCACAACCCGCCTGGTATCTGATCTTCTCAATTCCGATTTGTACCACTTCCATATGTGGTATCAATTTGAAACAGATGTTTCAAGAGAACAGGTGTTTTGCGGAATTCATTTCGATATAATGCGTCATCTACAAACAGTTAATATGGCTGAAGGTGTTTACTTCACGGTCTCACCTCTCCTGACTCCGCCTCCACATCCACACACACCTCTATACTAAAGTAGCAGCCACTGCTCCTTAACACGCTATTATTAAAAATTTGTCCCTTTTCTTTTCATCCTCTTCCTCCTCAATAACTGCTCATTAACTCGCTATTGTCTGCTGCACATTACCTAAGCCAAAGGGTACCTTGGTCCTGGAGGGCCGGTGTTCTTAGTGCCAACTTGCGTTTAACACACCTGGCTGGAAGTTTTAAGCTTACCTAGCAAGAACCTGACTAGCTTGTTAAGGTGGGTTTGATTAGGGTGGGAGCCAAAACAAGTTTGATCATCCCTGACCTAAGCACTTAACGTGTAAATGCTGCCTTAATTGTCTTCCGTGTTTATTTTACTGTACAACTTGTATGTAAATAATTGTACGTTAAATTGTACTATTAGTTTTTTTTGTGCAAGCAGGTCAGTTTGGGGTCAAATCTGATACTGGCCACATTTTGAAAATATGAACAGCTATACAAAAAAATCAGATTTAAGCAAAAAATCTGATTGGCTGATTGTCATTGGCTCAAATGGTTAAGGCGCTGAGTTGTTGATTGCAAAACCTGGGTTCAAACCCCACCGCCGCCACTTTCGGGTCCTTGAGCAAGACTCCTAACTCTTCCTGTTCCAGGGGCGCTGTATCATAGCTGACTCTGCTCCCAGACCCCAACGTTCCGAGATGGGATATGTGAAGAAAAACATTTGACTATATGTTGTACTGTGTATTATCATGTATGCGACAAATTAAATATTGCTTAATAAAAAACTTTTTTGCTGTTTTCCAAAATATCTTCAGAATATATCAGAATAACATGAGGTGATGCTGATGTCTAATACTAAAATTAGATTAATAATTTTTGGTTATTCTGTCTCGCAGTTTCCTTTTAAACCACACACACCACTATGTTATGCATAACTCCTGTGGCACACAGTGGTGACACAAGGACGTCTAGTCAGAGCAGCCTGTATGGAGGGATTAAGTGTCCATGCTGAGACACTGGACTCGTCCACCCCTAAGAATACGGTACTAAGACCACTTCAAATGTCAAACGTGTCACTGCGGAAACCTGCTCTGATTGGTTGTTCCGTGGTGATCCGCCTTGTGCTTTGAAGTCACAGGAAATTCTTTGCAAAATGCCGAGGTTTTGATGTCAGTCTCACTTTTGCCCATTTTATCTCCCCTCCTCTACTCTCTCTTTCTCTCTCTCTCTCTCTCTCTCTCTCTGTAATACTGAGGTTCTGGTGACTGCTGGATTCTGACACGCCACTGTACACCTCGGCAGAGTATTTGATCATTAATTTATCACAGTTCCAGCAGTTTGTTTGACAGGTGGAGGAACTTTCATCTTGAAGCTTTGTGCTAACCAAATGCTCTCTCTCTCTCTCTCTCTCTCTCTCTCTCTCTCTCTCTCTCTCTCTCTCTCTCTCTCTCTCTCTCTCTCTTTTTCTCCCTCGTTGTCTTTTTTTTCTCTGTTATTGATTCAAGCAACCTATTTTCACTGATATTTTCGTGTACAGGTGTAATGAGGAGGTTGGCTCACTCAGCATGCTGCTTTATACATAATGTCACTTTAACACATGCAGATTGCCATCACGAGGGAACGGAGTGAAAATTCGAAGCAGGCACTTTGGCACAGATTTCTCCAAATCGCTTTCTGTCTTTTGTTACTGTTTCCTGACTTGCTTTTTCTTTCTTTTGGTTGCAGTCCAGCTGAATTCCTGGTTGTCATTTGCTATAAATCTTTTTTATTTTTTTATTTTTCTTATTTTGTTAATACCACGTTAAGCAGTGCACTGGGATGGCAACATTAAACATTTTGTTTACACTTTATTTAGTCCACAGATGTATTAATATAACAATTTTTTTATAGTTTAAAATGTCTTTATTTGTCACATGCACTTTACAGCACAGTGAAATTAGTTTCTTCGCATCCCATCTTAGAAGGTTGGGGTCAGAGAACAGGGTCAGTTATGACACAGCGCCCCTGGAGCAGCATTGGTTAGGGGTATTGCTCAGAGACCCATTGATGGCAGACTCCAAACCAGGACTTCCTGGTCAACCAATCAACAACTCAGCGCCTTAACCATTTGAGCCACCACTGCCCCCTAACCAAATGTCACACACTAAATATTTTTTTTTTGCAATATGTCTTGGTTGGAGTGTCTAAATGTAGCATAAAATTAATTTTACATAGAACGTCTCGTTCTTTATGCATGACAATAATCTTAAAATGTTAAACTTTTTAGGTTATGAGTGTCAAAAGCTATATCCTAACATTAAAAGTGATACCACAACCTCATGAATTTTTCATCAGGCGTTGAATAACATTCTATAACAGCGACTCAGATTTTTACAGTTGTACGTTTTGGTTTTTTATGCACTCGAATTTTTTTTAGCGGTTATACCCGTAGTAATAACGAAAATGTTCATAGCATATGACCGTATCAAATTTAACACAAAAAAGATAAGAGTTTTGTTTCTTTCTCCAATAAAATAATTTGTATTATTGTGAATTGTATAATATTATATACAATTATAATATACAGTCTGTAATATGTATAACAATAGTTTAGTATTGTATTATTGTAAATTGTATAATATACATGCTCTGACCCTGAGAGTAGGCAGTGGTGGCTTTAAATGTAAAGCCTCTGGGTTGTTGATTGGTGTACAAACTTCTCCACTGCCAAACTACCCCTGTTGGTTCCTTAAGCAGAGCCCTGGACTCAGGGGTATATCAGGAATATCATGGTTTGAAATATTGTCATGGAGATTTAACCATGACCAACTTGTAACTTCTTGTCAGAGGTAACCAGAAAATTCCCTTGGTAAAGTCCACGATGCTATTTACCCCATTAGGTTTCTTTGGTTCCTAACCTACCTACCTACCTACCTACCTACCTTGACCCAGATTCATTACAGATAACTACATCCTCTTATTAAATGTTACAATTATGACATAATTGAAATCTAAAATTAGGCTAATAAACCACATCGATTTTTTTTCTCACAACATTTTTTACCCATCTTATCCAAGGGTGCCAGTAATTCTCAAGCTGACTGTATCTTAAACACCTACAGTATTTTAATATCAATATTAAATGAATTATTTATTCAGATCTAATCCTGGGAGACGGCTATGATGCTGCTTTCTGACTGGAGTCTTTTATACAAGTCTGCCAGTCTTCCGAAAGCTTTTGAAATATAACAATCCTCAACAAAAACCCTCGAGAATTGATCGAAACAGATGGTGAGAGCTCCAGTGCGGCAAACAGCATCCGTTCTAGTTAGGAGCTATACTCTAGCAACTTCAGCTGGTTGATTTTATCATAAGCCATCAGAGTGATCTTGTATGTTTTTGGAGGATGCAGTTTTGCTTCTTTTGAAAGCATGTGCTTCTTGGGAAAAAAAAAGAAAAAAAACCTGGCCTGTTCAAAATGATGTAAACACCAAACCAAGCATCGGCATTTCCTCTTGTGAGACATCATCTGAACTGTCCAAGATGCTCATACTACATGTAGTAAACACTAGGCTCAGGACATGAGTACCAACTGAGAATTTTATCCCGAATATCCAAAACCTCTCTCTGGCCTTTAATTTCCCCCAGAGCAGCCCTTGTGCTCTCCCTCTCAACTGCTCCCCATAGACCAAGAGCACATATTTGGCCTTACTCCTCTTTTTACCCCCTTTCCATTGCTCCTCCCCTTCTTCACAAGTCGACTTCAGAGAGTCAGGCCCTCACACCCGCTAAGCTTTGATGCTAAAATAGTCCTGGAAGTTCCTGTCTTGAACAGTGCCTCAGTAGGCATAGATCCCAGCTCTAAGGGAGAGATAGAGACAGAGAGCAAGAGAGAGAGACAAAAAAGGAGAGATAGTTATAATGAATCTGCACCCAATTGCTTTCCTTCACAAAGAATACACAATGCACAAGATTACCACTCGTATTTTCTGAATTTCAAGTAGAAGAGAATGCCTTAGTATCATAATCTCTTGTGAATAGTAAAGATTCTTCTATAGGAAATACAATTTTATTAAACATTGCATCTACATCGCTGATGTGAGCCAGAATGACTGACAATTATCTCATTTTTTTCAAAGTTTCAACGAAGCAGTTGAGGGTTAACAGCCTTGGGAGCTTTTAGTGCTGGGAATTGAACCCATGATCTTTCCATGAGCAGTCCAACACCCTTGTCTGTAAAAATGAGTGCATACTTGCTCTTGCTCGGAAGATGTTCGTCTTGTCAATCATGCAGAAAACTTCATTTAAGCAACATAAAAGTCAAATGTGAATGAAAAGGTGATCTCATCAACACACTGAACAACAAGCATATTTGTTTAGTCTAGCCTTTTATGAATAGTTCTTCTTAGGAATAAAGTGAACCTTGAGGATTATTGGACATTAGGAAGTCCTCATGTCTCTGGCATCTTTTGGTCTCTCTCCTTTTAGTCTGTTATAGCTAGTCTTGCCGAAGACCTTACCTGCACCGTAACACAATGTGCATTGTCCCTAATCATTTTATTATCACACACACACTTAACCCCTTGCGTACTCTCTTTTCCCTTTCCTTCTTTCTCTTTATCTGCCTCCCTCTTTCTTTCTATCTGCCTCTCTCGCTCTTGAGCTCCCAGTGTTCCTGGCTGTGTCTTAGAACATTCCTGATCCATGCTGATGCCGCTCACTGCTGCTGAGGATGGACGAGCAGTGATGCTAAGCTGCAGCGGTTGGTCTTGTGATCTAGATTTTTCAACATTGGACGTTAGATGACAGAAGGCAGGAGTTGAACCTGTGGTCAACATAGGACTTTGATGAATTATTATATACATTTTATTTACTGTGTTTGGCAGATGCTTTTATCCAGATCAACTTACATTTGTCTCTTTTATACAACTGAGCAATTGGGGGTTAAGGACCCAGCAGTGGTGGTGGTGTTGGGAATCAAACCCCAGGCTTCCAATTAGCAGTCCAACACCTTAGATACTAAGCTACTGCTTCCTCTTATATACAATATAGACAGGACATTATTAATAATCACACCCACCGGTGTAATCAAGATGAGGACGGGTTCCCCCATGAGTCTGGTTCCTCTCAATGTTTCCTTCATCTCATCTCAGGAAGTATTTTCTTGGCACTGTTGCTCATTTAGAATAAATTCAAATTTTTCAATTCTGTTTTCTGAAAAGCTGCTTTCAGACGATATCTATTGTTAAAGGCGCTATACAAATAAAATTGAATTGCATTATTCAATAAGTCCGCATGTTTTCTGTGTTCTTTGAGAGGCCATCCACATTCATATGGCGCAAGAACGTATGCACATCGTGTGAGTTCTGATCTCGGTGGTACCTACTAGCTGCAACTCTTTGCTTTATCTGCTGCCAAAGTTTTTCAAGTTATTCATCTGGAAATAATATGCATTCATCATTGTATTTTTAATCACAGAAAAATAGAGACAAAGAAATGCCTTGGGGAGGGAAAGCAAAGGGGTGGGGGGGCATCTGCAATTCCCAGCGCAGAGTCTGTATTGTTTCCCTGAAATCGGCAAGCGTTCTGCAAATTGACTTTGAATGAATTTATTTTTACTGTCATGGTGATGCCTCTTTGCCAAGGAGTGTGAAAATATGTGCCGGGTGTAGATTTTTTTTTTTTTTTTTAATAGATCTTTATTTTTTGTGTCAATCAAGACACGTATAAATATTTGGTATATATTGCCAAATGTGTATGGACTTGTCAAAATAGTGCTTTTGAATTTGTTTAATGGACTTGTGATGAACCTTTTATTGCCACAATGAATCCTCTGTCGGTGGCCCAGTCTTCCCACTCATTACAAAACAGCGCTCTTATCACAACATCCTGCTCTGATTGTATTCATTAATAAATTAAACAGCAGCCCATTTTTGTTCCAACCCAAATGAGTCCCATTGCAGTTCCTATCTAGGACACAATCGAATCAGACAAATGGAATGATATACACAAGCAGGTCTTTAGTCTTGCCTCTAATTTGCAGAACGTACAAACACACACCCTGTTCTTTCAACATGACCTCAAAAGGTAGGCGCAAATGTAGCTGTAGACACAACATGTTCTGACTTTCAAAATAAGAGTAAATTTGTTTGTTCTTCTGTCATTTTATCCTAAAAAAAGACCTACATTTTTACCCAGACGCTGTTACATTTTTAGTTTAGCAAATTCCTAACTTCTGGAAAAATTATAGGTTTATATTTTGCATCCATTGTAATATATGACTTTTTCTATTGTAACAACATTTTCACAAGGATTTGTATGTTTAAATGGAGGATGTTGTATTTCAGTGGTTGCGGTGTTGGACTCCTGATCAGAGGGTTGTGACTTCAAATTCCAGTATCTGTCACTGCTGGGTTCCGAAACTTTAACAGCTCAGATAAATGTAATGTCTTTCAAATGAAGGCATCTGCCAAATACCAGAAATGCTCCATAGAATCTAAGCCTACAAATGAGGGGCTATAGGTGCTTATTATTATTAGTTTTAGGTCTTCATTGTCAGCAGGTTATGGTTCTCCACCATGAAATAATCTTCAAACAGAGGACTTTCTCTGCCTTTTTGAATCCATGAGAAAAGATAAAGAAGATTAATAAAAGAAGACATTTGTATAGTTACAACTGTAACTATAAGCAAAGTCACTATAAGCAAATGTTTAAGGTATTCGTCCCAGTCCTGTATATGTCCGAGACACCCATTGTACTGCAGACGCTTTTCTCTCCTCCTCACCAGGAAAGGTCTAACCTTACATACATCCAAAGGATGCAGTAAAAAAAGTCTGTTTGTCTGCTGTGGTGCACCCAAAAAGGACTTCCAGCCACCAAATAGACCAAGAGAAAGTTGAGACCATCACACTTGCCTACACAATGCCAGAGAAAATTAGAGCACAATCAACGAGGGCCGCGGCAGCTTTCACGTCATGGTCCTTAGGACACCCTTGGAGGATACCTGTGATGCAGAAAGATTTTAGTAAACTTTTATTAAAAAAAAATGGGATGAAAACTACAGAATTTGGACATTAAAATCAGAATAATTTTTTTCAGGAGGCTCCAGTGCTGAAAGTAGAACATATTGTAGACATACATCCAATAAGGTAATAAAACAGTAGTAATTAAAAATATGTATCTATTCACAGATAGATATTTTGATGATTTATTTATAGATGTATAGTCCGGAGGTGTGTTCTGCTGTTCAGGTGGAAACGGCTTAGAGGAAAAAAAAGTTCTTGTGTTTGAGCGTTTTGGTGCTTGGTGGTCTGTAGCACCTGCCAGAGGGCAACAGTTTAGAGGAAGTGTCCCAGGTGTGAGAGGGGGTTTTCTTAGCCATTTTCTTCACTCTGGAGGTGTAAAGAACTTGGTAGGTTGAGCAGAAAAGCACCGATAATCTTCTTACCAGTTCTGATTATACTTTGAAGTCTTCTGTTGATCTGATTTGGTAGCTGAGCCAAAGCAATCAATCAGGTGTTTATTTAAAAAATCTAATATATGTAAAGAATGTTAAAGAATTTAATAGATGAATGTTTGGTGCCATAAGAGATCTTACGTTTTTTTTTTTTAGTCATTGACTTAAACGCAGTTTTTAGCGACTGCAGTAAAACACTGCACTATCATTGTGTTGTAATTGGCTGGTTTGATCATTTCTCTTCAGGGTGGTATTATTAACTAATAGCTTGTTCTCTGTGAACATAAAAGAAGCCTTTTCTTCAAAAAGGAAAGCTATAAAACCTTCATGACATGTTCTGCTTTCTCTCTCTCTCTCTCTCTCTCTCTCTCTCTCGCCCTCTCAGTCTGGCGTCAGCTCTCTGTAAGTGGCAGCTTTAATTTGGCAATAGAAAAACAACTCGGAGTGAATATTGATTTCAAAAGTACTCTTGTGCCTGTAAAACCAAAAGCATGGCAACCTGCAGTCTTCAATTAGGCCGCCACGTGTAGGTGTGTGTGTTTTCATTTGGCTTCTTTGTTCGCTTGAAATGATACATTAAAGACTATGTTTCACTTCAATCAGACTCAGAAAATACATACTCACACCCTGCAATGTCTGCGGCTTAGCAATTTCACCAAAACACACACATACATAAGTGCATACAGAGAAGCTAAATCCAGCTTATAAGGACACCCCGTTTTTATTTTTATTTAGGTAATGATCTAAAGTCGGTGTACTTTATGTTCTACAAGAAGATTCATATTACTAGAATTTAAATATTAAATACTCAGTGTTTAGGGCAGGTTGTGTTATATGTCATGGCCATAAATAGGGTCATTTAGGTTTAAGGATTTTTTTGTATAATAAACTGTATATTGTGAAATATTTCATAATATTTATTCTATAACATACTTAGTGGCTAGCACTGTTGTCTCACAGCAAGACGGTCCCGGGTTCCCAGGCAGGGGTCTTTCTGTGTGGAGTTTGCATGTTCTCCCCGTGTCTGAAATCATGTATGTTAGATTGATTGGTAATTCTAAATTGCCCATAGGAGTGAGTGTGAGTGTGTGGGTGGCCCTGTGATGGACTGGCGACCTGTTCAGGGTGTACCCTTCCTGCCTTTTGGCTGGAGTATACTCCAGCAGATCCCTGTGAGCCCGAATTAGGGAATAAGCGGGTATAGAAGATGAATGAATGAATGAATTAATTAATATTTATACAGTATAAATATGTCAACCCTATAATGATTATTATTCACATTTGAAAAATTAGCCAGCTGAGCAGTTGAGGGTCAAGGGCCTTGGTCAGGGGCCCAGCAGTGGTACCTTAACCACTTAACCATATATACATTTTAGTTTTATTTTTTCTTTAAAAAAGAAATAGAATATTTAATTTATAGATTGATATTTTAAGCTAACATATTTAATAAGAGGTCCTAAAAATCTATTAAGACGCTTCTTATCCAAAATAAATAAATACATGTGAATGTCATTTTAATAGAAAGGTTTTTTTTCCCTTTTTTTTTTTAATTCAGGTTAATTCCTGCGACCGGTATATCATAGAAAGCCTTAGAACATTGTCTAGGTTGACTTACGTTAAAACGTTATGTTAAAACGCATTTTAGGCTGCAGTTTGTAGAAGTCATAATTGCCCTGATATTATGATTCTTTCATTTAAATCATTTTTAATAGTTTTACTTTACCTCATGGGGAAACCTCATCTTTTTATCCCATAATACTGTGGTAGAAATACTTCTTCCATGTTGATTATTGAAAAAAAAATGTTCCTTACTGTGAGATGGCTTATGATAATAACTCATTCACCCTTTTTCCAGTAATTTTGGTATGACACAGTAATGATACCCGTAGCCTGTAACGACGCTGCACAGCTCGGAACCTTAACTCCTACAAAGTGTTTAAATATCTTAAGATGTGTAATGCATAATTGACATGTTCATGCGGCCCTAAATTTGGTGCGTTTGTATGTGTTTATGTGTTTGCGTGCAAGAGTGTGATGTTTCTTTTGAAGATAGTGGGATTTAAACACAGACAGAATGTGGTCTGTACTTCATTAAAATAAAAAAACATTGTTTTCGTGTCACGGGACAAAACACATTGTAGACATTTTCATTCCTATGAGTAATTTAACATTAATTTGTTTCTTGGCTGTTCATTAAGCGGTACTGTGTGTGTGTGTGTGTGTGTGTGTGTGTGTGTGTGTGTGTGTGTGTGAAAAAGAGAGAAAATGAGAAAGGGCAGCAGGCAGACAAATTTTAAATCCTAATATTTGTTCTATAGTAAATTGAAAGTGATGTAAAATGCCTCTAGTGGTGAATCTGTGAACTGCAGATCCAGAGAAGTATCCAATATTACCTACAGTAGAAGAGAACAATTAGAATTTTTCCCTAAATAGAAGATGGTTTAAAGTCAGTTATTTCTATCTTTTTCTGTAGTGTCTCAGTAAAAAAAATGTCAGTAAACATTATTTTGCTTTTAATTGTAATAATTCACAGCCAGTGCTCCACACAGAGATCTGATCTCATCAACATCATCATCATCATCATCATCATCATCATCCAGTCTGTCCAGAATTAAAAATATTATTTAGGAGACTTACCTGAAAAGCATTATTGCATATCTTTTCTCTCTCTCTCTCTCTCTCTCTCTCTCTCTCTCTCTCTCTCTCTTTCTCGTAAATAACCTTGCACTATATGTTGTACTGTGTATAATAATTTCTGTAACAAATACTATTTAAATTTGAATTATATACTTGGTATGAAGTTTAGATATCTATGTCATGTGTATAGGTTTTACACAACAAATATATGAAGATATAGTGGTATAAATATGGTGGTCACCCCAGGTGAGAACCTGTGACGTGACTAAGCTGCCCTTGTTGGGCCCCTGAGCAAGAACCTAAACCCTCAAATGCTCAATAGCTCAAATGGAGTTAATCTGGATAACAAGACTACCTATTCTACCTTTTTGTGGCTTTAGTTATTGTAATTATCGATCAATATAGAAAAAAAATAATCAAGATTACAATTTTTGCCATATCGCCCCGCCCTAATCGCCATTGAAATTGCAGGGGAAGTGGTAGCACGGTGATTAAGGTATTGGACTGTAATTGGAACAACAGGGATCGATTTCCAGCACCATCATGTTGCCATTGCTGGGCCCCTGATCAAGGCCCCTAACCTCTATTTGCTTAGTTTTTGCTTTGGATAAGGAGGTCTGTTAAATGCCATAAATGTGAATGAAACATTCTGGTGTGTTAAATGTTCTATTAGTTTAGTGGTAAAGGTGTTGGAACAATGATAGAAATGTCAAAAGATCAAATCCCAGGACCTGCAAGCTGCAACTACTGGATCCTTAAAGAAGTCCCTTAACTTTTAACTGCTTTGTTCAAGTGTGTATAAAAATGATTTACAGTGAATATAAATCGCTCTGGATAAATTATGTAATGGCAAACTTTTTACAGCCGATCGATTTTTCCTCCAACGGAAAAAACTATGAGGCTTTAAAGAAAGTTGTAGATTCAGTGTTTCTTTCTAACATACTAAATACTGGAGAAGTAAAAGATGTAATCATAGATAAAAAATTGATGAGGCTGAATGTTAAATAATTATTCATTATTTTATTTATTCTAATACATTAAAAAAATCATAAGTAACATATTACTAGCTAAAAATAAAACAACTAAACAAAAAAAAAATGTAAAAAAAATGTACTTAATTAATTTTCAAAAATTAACTAACTTAATTTTTAAGCTGGCACCCTGGTGTAGTGGATTAAAGTGCCAACACCCACGTGTGCAGTTACGCTCCGGCGACCCAGGTTCGATTCCAGCTCTCTCAATTTCCCTTATTTCATCTCTCGGTCTGTCCTATAAATAAAGGCAAAATGCCCCAAAATTTTTTTTGTACAATTTTAAGGGCACAATATGACTAGACTCGTATCAACCCGCTCAAATATATAAATAATATCACACTGGTATCACATCAGCAAAACCACTTCACTGATTTTTAATCACTTATATTAATATTATTTATAAGTGTTTGCTCCAGGATACAAATGCTTGTGAATACTACTAAATAAATAAAATTTTATTTGTATGTCACTTTTAAATAAGACTTGTGCACACTGCGCTTAAAAATGTCTCTAGTCCGCCGAGAAATGGACCGAAGGAATTTACTGATAAAACAACACTGTAAGAATTTGATACATCCTGCTTTTTGTGCTCATTCATGATGGAGGTGGAAGACCCTATAGCTCCGAAATCCCGGCACTGACGAGGCACTTACGGTAAAAACGAGGCACTTACAGTAAAAACGACATCAGGGTTTTTTGTAAAGAAACGACTCATTTTTTTCTGACTGTCCTATAATAAGGTTAAAATGATTCCATTGCCTTTTTATTTTTTAACCCCTTTTAACACATTGTGATCCTAAAACGTTCTTTCCGGGCCCCAGACTGGGTGACGAGCTTTCTGTAAACTGATTATCTGCATTAGAGATGCCCTGATGCACACTGATTTCCTCAGCCTCTCGCTGCTTCACTTTCATTGGATTGAACAAGGAAATCTGGTAGAAGGTGTTGTTGCATGTGTGTGTGTGTGTGTTTGTTGCTCCGTTACTGCCTTGATACAATTCTATTTGTCAGCCTGATCCGTTTTAAGTGCGTTTCAATTACACCATGATTCTCTTATTCCATTACACTCGTCTAAAATTTGATTTTCTTAATTGTCCTATCTGGTGTGGTTGTTTTTTGTTTTTTTTCTATCCTAATTTCTATAATAGTCCTTGATTTCTGTACCCATCGTGCCCAGTCTTAATGAAAGGAGGCAGCTGAAAACATATGTTAGAACCAAGATCTAATCAGGCCTCTAACATCTGCATTGATGATGCCGGTAGCTGCCTGAGTCGCGTGCTTAGCTTCTTAAACATCTCTGGCCAATTATCCTAAGCCGCAGCTGAGCAGAGAGCTATAAATATGGATGTATTTATGGAAATCTTGTCCTGTGTTTAATAGTGCAAACTCTAGATTTGACTGGATTTAAATAGTGAACTTTAGTTGTGGAGCTTTAATGCCATAAATCGTCTTTGAAAGTAGTGATTTTACTGGATCTGTAGAAGGTTCTGGCAGGTTCTGGTAGGTTTCCAACTATGTTTACGATAATTTGACTTATTTAAAACTGCTATGGCTCTAAAGTTCTTTAAATATGTAATTTTTTTTGCCCAAGGATATCAGTAGCATAAAATAGACTGACATGTTTATTACAAACTGAGAAGTACGTCTTCATCTTTTGGTTAAACAAACTACAAGTACATATGACAACTGGTAGTCTACTGTATATTGACCCACTGCTGCAGAGTTTTATTCATTTAAGAAGTTAAACACTTTCGCTTTTCACTAGAAAAAATGATCAACAAGGCCTAAACTGATTATTTGTTCTATAACAACACATCCTGTAGAGATTGATGCCTCTTGGATTAAATTTTTATTTATAAATGAATTACTTCGTTTAATGTCTTTTCTCTGGGAGTTTTTCTTAAATTGGTTTGTTTGTTTATAGCCTACATTCTGAATATATCACTTATTTATCTCTCACAATATGCTACTTATTGTAATTGGAATGATGAACTGAAAAACCAGATAAAACATCCTGAAAGTTTATGAGCTCAAAACTACGTTGTTACGCTAAAAAACAGTTTATATCGAAGGCAGTCGGGTAAAACAACAGGTTTTGGAATGTTCCACTCTATGACCTAATAGCGTGGATAAGCGCTGGCACAGCAGAAGAAGATCGACATTGCTTTGACATCGCTCTTTGTTTAGCCCCACCCACCAGTGCAGAACTGCATTTTTAGAAAGTTATTTTCCAGAAAGTTCTAGACTGCATCAGTGAAAAGTTCGTCAATTGTTCGCTGCATAAATAAAAAATAATAATTTATGAAAAACTACAAATTTAAACAGGATGCTTTGCCGAGTCTGATGACTATATTGGGTCCGAATGTAATGTCACCACACAAGCGTGAGTAACTGTTTTTATTAATGTTTATTACTGGGAATTCCTAGTTAATAGGGAATTTTTGTTACATGCAAAATTGTTAGCCAATCATAGCATTTACTTGGGTGATAACAGTCCGCCACACCTTTCCAACCAGAGCGTTCTGATGAGAGGTCGAAAAGCAGGACAGAAAATAATTCTTTTACTATTAAATTATTTGATTTTTAATGTAAACGTATTGATAACATTCTAAGTGGACCTTAGAATGAGGTAGTTTATGACACCTTTAGGTCAAAAACGCAGCTTGTCACATCCCCCAAAAAACTGAAATACGTAAATAACTACAGCATACATTTTAGTCCATTGGAATTTATGAGGTTTCTATGTTATTAGATTAAATCTATCATATTTGAGCCCAAATTGTTTTAAACAACAGGAAGTATAGCAGGAAGTCTGGACTGCCCCCTGCTGTTTCTTTCTACCCCACCCCCTTCTCTGTCACACCCAGGGTACGCTGTGACCTTTCTATCGTGCTTCTCCTGAAATATCAGCCGATGGCATTGCACACTGTCATCACCCCTCTCCTGCCCAGATCAAGTGGCATGGACACAGCTCAGAGAGCACTCAGGCGTCTCTCAGTCACATCCATCGTCTTCTGTCTCTGTCTGCAAACCGATCCTGACACTATTACCTAATGGCTAACACGAGTGTACAAGACTTTCTGAGGTAGCAATCGAATCAGGACAAGGCCGAGTCAGTGACTTGTACTTACTCTACATCTCAGAAGAGCTACAAAACTTTGAGGTGCATCCCTTATTCTGCCTAACACGGTTCTATTTTCTGTAACATCGTTTACTTTTAGAAACTAAAAAAGAAAAACTAGTCCAGCCTTCGAATTCTTTCTCGAAATAGAAGGCCTGAGAAGGAGGGCCACTGACACTGTTTATTTTATTAAAGCTTACAAATAGCCTGTACTCTGGCTAGCTCTCGGAGTTTGGGCCGTGTGCCGGGACCGCACCCTGTCTCTGCTAATCATCGCCGTGTTTCCGTTGTCTTGCGGCTGCAGCAGTGGCTAACCAGTCCGAGAATATAATTCGTAGGATCCGCAGCAAAGGCTCTCTTTTTGTGGCCAAAACGATATTTGTTTCTGATTACGGGACATCATTCACTCTGTCTCCTTCTGCTCTCTTTTTAATGCATCAGTGGAGTCCGGAGCTCTTTTAGCAATCAAACTATACAAACATTTAAAACTCATCATGTGGACAACTACTTAAACATTTTCCATTAGGTAATTTCTGTAATAATCTGTTTTTCCTCAGACTGTCTTTACAACAGCTGACATAAACCTGCATACACTGAATCCCATTTGACGTAAACCTGCATAAACAAGGCAGATATTAATACAAATAAGTGTTGTCTAAGACTTTTTAGACTAGAAGTCAAAATGTTATGAATAGAGATGAGAAATCTGAATTCATTCCAATTTAAAACCTTTTGAATCATTCACTGAACGAATCAGAGTCCTACAAGGATCATAAGAATCCACCGAATCCTTGAACTCGTAAATGTCCTACAATAAGTTTCTCATATCTGGCAGTTCTGCTAATTGCTACGAGCCCGACGAATCGGCTAAATCCCACACTACAGATGAATCAGTTTCCTCGATCTTGAGTCTCTGAGTATGTAAACAGCTTCTTAAACAACTCAGTTAGCTATTTTTTACTACAGTTACACGCCAACAACTATTTAAAACAACGGAATGGTGTAATTTTCAGTTTCCAACAAGATAGCAAACAATTTTCGGTAGCTACAAGATAACCTAGCACTTAACTGATCCAAGTAAAACTAAGTATTTGTGAATCCCGAATCATATAAAGAATCGGTTTATTTAAATCCAAATGAATCCGGATTTATTCATCTCTGGTTATGCCAGGTTATAATAACTTGTAATTATAATTTGGGAATTACAACTTACTAAGTAAATTAAAAAAATGGAATATTTTCCTTTTTTGAGACATAAGTTTCTATTCTAAACCAAACATTGTTTTTTAATGCTTCCTGGAAAATGTCCATGAAAAAGCCATGCAACCTCTATACTACCTTTATACTACGCATGCATTCAAGAAGTGGATTGTTATTTGTAAGAGTTTTAGGAATATGTGATTTAAGACATACACTGATGCCTTTCTATAATGTTATAAATAAGAAATTAAACTCAAGAATTTTTAATTGCTGATTTAAAGACATCTTATTGGCCAATATTTTTATTTTTATGTTTTTACTTCCTGTCAGAGGCGGGCCATGCAATTGGTACCTGGGCCCTCAGTAGGGACTTACCCAACTGATACACCTCTTAATACCACCACTATAATGTCGCAATTAAAGAAACCATAAATATTATACAAAAACAAAACATAACACAATGGAATTACAGACAGAGAGTCGTTTAGGGTGAGGGTGAAAACACTCAAAAAATGCTGACATTGTTGTGGGCCAGCTATCTGGCCCTGTATTGTGAATTTGAAACCTGATTGGTTAAAGAAACAGTCCCATTGCTAATATAGTTTAAGTTACATCAGCCAGCACTACTGATTCTGAAGGCCCTGGGCAGATTAAATTAACATGGCAACACATAGAGGCTGAAATCTGATTGGACAAAAAAATCGAACATCCTAAAAAACACTGAAAACAGTGCAGCCAATAGAAGAGTTTAGGCCAGCAGAAAAGACCTTGCTGGTTTTGCACCTTGATAGCTTTGATCATGTGTACATTTATTTATTTACTCATTTATTTATTTTTTTGATTATTATTTAATTGATTTTTTAAGTGACTGCCCACTGGATTCAAAAGTAAAAGAGACTTAATTCATTTACAGCCTCTCTTGAGAATATAGAGAAGTGCTAGTGTCTAGACAACCCTGTTCTCTAATGTGTAAACTGTCTCTCTCTCTCTCTCTCTCTCTCTCTCTCTCTGGCACCTGTGTGAAATTCTCTCCTTCTGTCCTATCCCCAGATGAGTATCCTCCTCCACTGAGGATAGCCGAGGCTGAGGTGAATCCTTGACCCTTAACCTTTCCCGAGTAATCTGCACAGTGTTTTATTTTTCTTTCTCTTTCCTTTTCCCACTTTTCTCCGAGTTGCCCTCCTCTGCCACAGCCACCATCCCTCTGTTACTCGGTGATCTGCTGAGTGTTATTGGCCCTTCTTTGCACAGACGAAAATCTGCACTGATTTCCATCGATCCATCCCGAATGAATGCTTTTAAAAAATCCTGGACACCTTTTACTTAAGAGCAAAAGCATGCATTTTCTGTTTTGACATGGCCATATTGATCCATGAGGTGGAACAGGGGGCTCTCTTTCTCTCCTTCCCTCTCTCTTCCTCTCTCTCTCTTTCACTTCTAATCCCCCCCTCCACTCACTTCAACTTCATTTTCAATTTTCCCCTCCCTCTCTCTCTCTCTCTCTCTCCATCTTTCAGTGTCTGGTAACACTGCCATCCTTAATGGCTTTCCTGTGCTATCTCTCCTGGCTGCTGCAGCGTGCCCCTGCACTTCTTTACTCTAATCAATAGCTGCTATTCCCTGTCCTCTCTCCCCATCCACTCCCTCTTTTCCTTACTCACATTTGCCCTCTGATAAATTATGGATGGGCCTCTCACATCACATATAAAATTTCTATTGTGTTTGTCAATGGCTGATCAATACTTCACCTCCTCTCACCCTCAAAGCTCTTTTTCGCCCCCCTTTTTTTTTCATCTCAAAAATGAGTGTGTGTATGTGTGTGTTACTGTTTGTGAGTGTCTGTGTTCGCTTGCTTGTATTTTTTTATTCAACAGATCCACGTTTGAGAGGTACAAGTCAACTCTTCTTTACTTTTCATTCCAAAACCTCACAATTCCAAATTATTCCTTCCGCTTTGACATGTTTAAAGTCTTTTGTCTCAGCATCATGTCATTAACACACAGTATGTTAACATCGTTGTAAGAGCCACCCATACCACATCCGGGTGAAACATCTAATTTGACATAAAATCCTGAAGGAGACACTTTGGCTCCTCTTACCACCGAGCACTGAAATGCGAGCTGAAAGGATGTGAATAGATCTTTAAGGAAGGAAAGCTGATAATGTTGTTTGGCAGGGATACACTCGGTGGTCAAAATGGTGGTCCAAAGGTTAAAGTGTTAAAATCAATCAAAAGAAAAATGTAAAAAATTCTGTGTGCATTTGATACAGAAAGAATGGTTTATATAGCAAAATTAGTAAATATTTTACCTAAATATATTTGTGCAAAAATATAAGGGAAAGTTATGGGTTTTAAAAATTGTTGGCCTATCAGAAGCTTGTAGGTTCGATTACCAGCCCACCAAATTACCAACGCTAGGGCCCTTCACACCCACCAATCATCATTTAAATGGATTAAAAAATAAAGATAAATACAAAATGTTGTTGGAGGCTGATCAAAAGATTGTGGGTTTGAGTCCCAGCTCACCAAGTTGCCACCTCTAGGGCCCCTAAACCCCCAACCATCATTGAAATGGATAAAAAAAAAAAAAGTAACATCACTAAATGGGCTGCTGAATGTCTGAAATGTAAAAGTAAATACTGAATCTAACATTTTAGCCATTTAAAGAAACAATCTAGTGTCTAAAACATTTTTTTTTGCTTTTTTACTAATTTTAAACTTTAATTTTAACTTCTATCTAATTTTATTCCATCAAATAATACATTTTATCAAGATTTGTGACTCATTTGAATCTTTGAAAAGCCCTAAAAATATGAATTAAAAAAATTTAATAAAAATAACCAGATGATCGATTAAGACTTTGTATGAAAAGAGAGAAAGAAAGAGAGAGAGTGAGATAGAGAGAGAGAAAGAGAAGTGAGATAGAGAGAGAGAAAGAAGACGAAGAAAGAAAGAAAGAAAGAGAGTGAGATAGAGAGAGAGAGAGAAAGAAAGAGAGAATATTGTAGCACGTTAAATGATTCCTAGGAAATATCTTTTTGTTGTTAGATATACTGTACGTCCTGTAGTCGATATTGAAAAAAATAAAAAAAAATGTATCTGCTGAAATGTGTCTACATTTCTTTATCTTAAGCTTATGTATTTGTGTGTGTGTGTGTGTGTGTGTGTCTTTATGAGCTGACAAACCAGATCAGGCAGCCTGAACAGTTTGCTATAAAGTCTCTTGCACTTAACCTCTGACATTCCTGCTTAGTCTATGTCTATGTAAAAAAAATAAATAAATAAAAAAAATTAGTATTATTAGAACAAAATACTTTAACCCACATTTTCGGTATGTCTATCAAAGAACGTTTTACCTGACACTTAAAATCAGAGTTGATGTGCATAAACATGTTAAAAGCACCAAACATTCCATGAACACTGATGTCATAATAATAAGAACTGATTTTATTTGATCTTGGCTAGAATGCTTATAATGCTTATTGATCTTTATGCCTATGCATATATATGTAAGAAATTCCCAGAGATTACATCAGACCACTTTTTTCATATAAACTATCATCCATCCATCTATCCATCCATCCATCGTCTGTACCCTCTTGATCCTAATCAGGGTCACAGGGATCTACTGGACTATCCCAGCTGTCACTAGGTAAAAGGCAGTGGTACACCATGGACAGGTCACCAGTCTATTGCAGGGCCACATACAGACAAACAACCACACACACACACACACACACACTCACACCTATTAGCAAATAAGAATCACCAATCAACCTAACAGACATGCAGAAAACCGGGGAACCCGGAGTAAACCCACACAAACACGGGGAGAACCTACAAACCTCCCACAGAAAGACCCCTGCAGGAGATACGAACATGGACCTTCTTGCTAAAAGGCCACAGTGCTAAGCCACCGTTCTGTACACTAATATCGAGTGCAATAATGAATAACACTCTCAGTTATAAGGTTTCGATACTGGTGAAACTGAGCTGTTTAGGATTTCTTTAGTCGTGTATCAGTGTGTATTTCTGCTCTGTGTCTGTCTACACTCAGTTGCTATAAGTCACTGACAGCGTGACCTTTGGCCTCTTTGGTGACCTGAGATTGACGCAACAATCTCTTTCCAGTTCCAGGTGATCGCCGCATACATAATACGTTGCTTGGCACACATTTAATCACTACAAAACAGGACTAAAATACATTTACCTATAAAAACATGTGAGCATTATTATTATTATTATTATTATTATTATTATTTATTATTAATAGAAAATGGTGAAAACTTGGTGGTTAAGGTGTTGGACTGATAGCAGAAAGACCAGGGTTCGATTCCCAGTGCCACCATCTCCCACCTGTGGGCCCCTGAGCAAGGCCCCTAACCCTCAATCGCTCAGTTGTATGATAAATAGAAGATAAATGTAAATCGTTATGGATAAAAAGTGTCTGCAAATTCCTGTAAATGTATTGATAAAATATGATTTAATATATTTTCCTTTTATTTTATTGCTTAATTTAGTAAACTTTATATTGCATATTGATTTCTATGTTTTTTATGTCTTTAAATTGTATTTTTTCTTTGGATAATAAAAATTTGACTTACTAGTCTTTTCTTTCCTAAAGATACTTTTTTTGATTAATAATATATTAATATTAACAATATAAATAATACATAATTATAAATAATATATAATAATAATAATAATATATTTTAAAATGAATAAATAAAAATGAATAAATAATAATAAATATAATAAATAATACTTAAAAAAATGTTATATTTCTATTTCTATTTAACTTTAATTAACGAGTCAGTGGACATATTGGGGAAGAAGTTACATTTCTTTTGTTAATTTTATGGCTTTTAATTATAGCAGTGGGTTTTTTTTTGGCAGTATGAGGTTGGATTAGACTCCTGCAGAAAGAACAACAAAATATAATTAAAACATAATTATTACAGAATAATAAATATTAGTAAAGATTATTTTTTTTTTAAATAATACATTATAAGGTTTATTAAAATTAATATTTGTCCTATTTTTGTCCTAGAAATAATTCTCCCATCCATCACACACACTAATGTTATCATCATTACCTCATTACATGTTAATTCCCGTGCCCTAAACTACTCATGTTGGCTTAATTTAACATTTCCCTTGTAAAGCTTTGTAACTGTTGGTTTTATTCAGTTTGTTTAATATGTCTCACAAATCACACTTACACAGTTTGTCTGTTCTCCTCTTTCCAGTGCCAGAAATTTGATTGGATTGCCTGCAGTGACAAACAAAATTGCTGGTAAATTCTTTGCGTTGGCCACTGTGTCGTCCTCTCGAAGCTGTGATGAATAATTCAGAAAGCGATCTCCTCTCTGCTGAGAGAAGGACACTGACACAGACTCCTCCTGGCAGAAAATCCATAAGCACTGACATTTTACTTCAAGCAGCAATTAATAGAAGCTGAAGTTGGATGGCTTTGCACTGGTAATTGTTCTTAAGGTGAAGTGTTAAATGTGTAATTGTGACTGAAGGTTAATTTCTGCCCATGTGGATGGTGATGAAGAGGTGAACGCCGGGATGTGAAGATTAAGACCATGAAAAGAAGGACCATGATTGGTTTGAAGGAGACAAGTAGACATGTCCTGTCCTCTACCCTGTATCACTTTAAATCTCTTCCTCCAGACATCCTTTTAGCCATATTTCCCACCTTTTCTTTCTCCACCAAACATTCCATGAACACTGATGTCATAATAAGAATTTATTTTTAGAATAATAAGAATTATTATTGGATAATTATTTTTATTATCCAATTTAATAGATAGATGGATTTTTAGATGTATTAATTGGATGCAATGACATCCATCCATCCATCCATTCATCCATCCATCTATCATCCATCGATCTAGTCACTTAATTAAGCTCTTAGAGCCTAATACTTCAGTATTTCCTGAATGCACGTATGGATAAATGGATAGATGGATGGATGAACTGATGGATGGATGGATGGATGGATATATGAATGAATGATGGATGGATGGATGGATGGATGGATGGATGGGTCCACCCACGTCATTGCATTCAATTAATACATCTAAAAGTCTATTCATCTATCTATTCAATTGGATGGGTGGATGGATGGATAGATAAATGGGTGCTTTGATAAATGGATGGATGGATGGATAAATGGATGATAGATTGTTTTTTGGATGTACATTCTAAGCTTTGCTTTATTAACAGCCTCAGATTATTGACAGTTTTTTTTCAGAACGTATACCAATGAATGAATTAGTACAAGTTCTATGCAGCTATTTCTTTTCTGTTGTTTAATACATTTATTATACATTCATTTATTCATCTTCTATACCCGCTCATTTCCTAATTCGGGGTCCCAGGGATCTGATGGTGCCTACCACAGTTGTCTCTAAAAGGGCTAACCACTAAGCCACCATGCTGCCATTGTGTAATACACTTGAAAAAAAAAATACTTGCTAAAGGTGAAGGGAAATGGCTACTGTATGTTAATACAAACACAATTTGCAAATATTAGAATTTAGAAATAATATTTAAAAAAAATAAACTTACAAATACAAATACAATGAGGGATAATCAGACACCTGAATAACAGCAGGAAAAGCAACAGATGGAGGACTGCATGTGAGCTGAAAGAGAGCAGTCAGACTCCATAATGCATGTATTAGAGTGAGAAGTTTGCTGAGTTGGACCTAAACACACACACACACACACACACACACACACACACATACACTCCAGAATACACATGCTGTTTAAGAGTCTAACAAATGAGGTGAGCAGGCTGGAGCTGTCATGGCCCCAGGAGAAATAAGAGAGTCTTTTTCATGCCAGCCAAAGCTTGGGGATTGTTCTAAATTTGTTTCGGTTGGGGCGGCCTCTGCCTTAATGAGGTGTCTGAGAGCCCTGTGTAACACACAAACACACTAACACACACCCACATGTGTACAGTGCACACAGGCAAAGTTATAAAGATCTAAACTGTCATTCACAAACATACGTAATGGTAGGAATGCGAGCATTTTACAGCACTGTCTATATAAACATGGTTTTAAACACACGCCCACGCCGCACATTCTGTAATGTCTAGGTGAACCTAAACAAGATGCTGTTCTACCCAAGCCTCTAACTTTCTTGTCTGCTAAATGATAGTGTTTTTTTCATAGTTATGCCATTTAACAAGAGTCAGCTTGCAAGTTACTACTTTGTTTTATTCGGTTAAAAGTTGCCTTTAATTTCATTTTAGATAATGATTTTACATGTTACCTTGGATACCATCGAACTAACCAACAGTGACACCAGTGTGATTTAGCTTTGCTTTATCTATAGCTTAAAGCAAAGCAGCTGCACTTGAATGGACTTAATCTGTCCAGTTTACTGACCTCTACCTTAAACTGATCAGCTACTAAAGCTTTAATGTTTATGCTAATACTAGCATTAATGTCATCATGCTTGTGATTTGGTAGGTTGCTAACTGGCCAAGCCAAGTTTTGTATCTCCTTTAGCTGATGGAGTATACATCAATATGTATTTGGGATTAATGACATTTAAATGTCATTATTACTCTGTTTTTTTTATTACAAAGCACGTAATATTGTTTTTAGTGGGTTTTTATTTAACTTACATGTCATAAATAAAATCTTGAGGCATGTCGTTGCACTTTATGGCATTATGGCTCAGACCGTTCTCGATCCCTAACTGCTAGCTCCTGCTAGGCCAGCTATTCTCTCATGGCCATAAGTTGGCTCGCCTCCTGCCAAGAGTCCTCTTCAGGGTGCTGGGCTACAGGCCGTAAACTTTGAGAGACTTTTGAGAGATTCAATGGGGTGCTCCACTTACACATGGCAAAGCAGGATTTGTTCATGAAACAGGAAGTAAAGACTATCTTGGAAAAAGGAGTAATAGAGAAGGTCCCTCCTCACTAACTGCAGTCTGGCTTTTATAGCCAATACTCCATAATTTCCACGAAGGATGGGGGTGGTGTTTAATTATAGATATACATTGATTAAAATGTATATCATAGTCATGACAGATTTGTCTCAATAGAGACCTCAAGGATGCATACTTCCATATAGCCATCCTTCCTCAGCACAGGAAGTTCCTAAGGTTTGCCTTCTGTGGCAACGATTTCTTCCCTTTGGCCTGTCAGTGACAAGTTAGCATGCCAGATTCTTCAGTGGGAAACTCAATTTGATGAGAGCGATCTACATATCTTGGTACTGGAATCAAAGAAGAGATGTCCTGCAAGGCAGACGCTAAGGCCCGGGGAATGGAGACTCTTGATTTTCTTTGGCACATCCAGCCTCTCTGGGTTTAGACGCCATAGCACATGTGTGGCTG
This sequence comes from Bagarius yarrelli, assembly GCA_005784505.1. Lineage (NCBI taxonomy): Eukaryota > Metazoa > Chordata > Actinopteri > Siluriformes > Sisoridae > Bagarius > Bagarius yarrelli. The sequence goes on from VCAZ01000080.1 coordinate 2,182,287, forward strand.
AGGTTATGCCTGTACGCGTTCCCCCAGATCACGCTGCCTCAGGGAGTTCTGGATTCAGTTTCCTGTTAGTACCTTTGTTCTGACTGGCCATAGCTTGGTTCCTAAACCTGAAGGTTTATGTGGTGGCCATAGCTTCTATTCTCCTATGGATGCTAAATCAGTGGGAAGAGGACCCACTGGTGACCAGAGTTCTTTGTGAAACCTTGCTGTATGGTAAAAGCCTTTCTATAACCTTGCCTTGGTAAGTAAACAAAGAGTTAAAATATGTGTCATATTCGCTCGAGGAACCAGGGTTACATACGTAATTATCCTTATGACAAATCTGTATGGACAACATCTAAAGGTTAAAAAATGACACTAATAAATTTGATGTAAAACAACAATATTCTAATTTAATTTAAATAATTTTCTTTTTTATACTGTATATTAATATTTTGTATTAAAAATAAACCAAAAAATCTGAACATAAACCATGCATTTTATACATTTGTTGTTTTGGGGGGGACGGGGTCCATGTCAGCTTAAGTACACACTGTCATAAAGACATGAAATAGGATCTTCCATATACTAAGAAACCCATGTAAATATTTCACTTTTTACTCCAGTTGTTTCCTGCAGTGTGTTTTTTGCTGTAAGATTCTACTTTTATACTCCACAGTGACCTTCCACTCAAGCACAGACAAGCATATCTTCACCATAGGCTACTTTATTCGCACAAACTTCTCAGCTGCACCAGCACTGTTGTAAGAACTTACTCTCTGTAGGAGGGCAGCTGATTCTTTTTTTTCCCTTGAGCACATAGCGTCTTGCACAGAACAGGTCGATGCAGGGTGACAGCATGGCTCTTACACCTGTCTTCTCCCACCTGGGACAGAATGAGGCAGAGAGAGGATTAGAGTTTTTCTGGTCACCTACATGAAGACAGTGATTTTTTTTAGCACAGTGCTGGTAAGATGACAGCTTCAACATGATAGACATATCTGGACTTCCACTAGTGGACATTTTGGGATACAGTTGGGCTGCAATATTTTTTTTTAGCATGTAGACGTGACTCCAAACTGACCTGTTTGCTGATTTTTTTTTTTTTTATACCTTTAGTCTATTTATGTAGTTTTATCAATCTTTTACAAAATTATGGGTGGACAATTAAAGTAATAAATAGTGAATAAAGCTACATGTAACTAGTTTAAATTAGTTTAAGTACATACATTATTGCTAATTGTTTATGGACACCTGACCATTAAAATCTTATTTGATTTTATTCTGAATTTACTCACCATTTACTGTTAAATTGATCTCCAATATTCTAGAAAGGTTTTTTATACAATTTGAGGCTTAATTTTGTGAGCTTTGTGTTTATTTAGCTACATTAGTATTAGTATTAGTAAGATCAGACCTTCAGGTAAGGTCTGTGGTTCAGTTTGCATTCCAGTTTATACCAAAGGTGTCACATATGGATCTGATGTTGAGGTGCCCACAAACTTTTGGCAATATAGTGTATATTGATTTACAGAGTCTACAGAGTTTATTAAATAGCTTATCAAATCAAATCTGAGTAAATCAAATGACTAAAATACAGTGGGGGAAAAATATTAGCTCCCCTGCTGATTTTGTTTGTTTGCTCACTTACAATGAATTGCAAAAACTTTTTACATTTAATTTAATAAGTTTTTCTGGATGTTTTCATTGTTAATCATTATATACATTATTATGTTATTTCTAATACACATTATATGAACATATCCATGTTTTTGAACATAATGTTCTATGTTTAATCTCACACTTACTCCCATAATAACCCTGGAAATACTCCTAAAATAACTAGATATGATTTGTAAATTGTGGTTGTGGGAATCTATTCATCCATCTATATATCCATTTAGCTGGATATATCACGTGAGGGTTTGGGTGCCAGTTTCCAGTTGTTCAGTTGGGTAGAGTCAGTGTTACTGTACAGGACACTCTGGTTTTCTTTTAGGAACTCAACTGTACATGTCTGTACATGTTTCCTGGAACACCTGGTGCCCCTTATAAATTATCATACCATCAAGATACCCAGCAGTAGGAACCTTCTGTCGCAGGCCAAGGGGGGCTGATGCACAACCTTCAGGAGTTATGGAAACTGTGGGCCTGGCCTCTGGGGGGGCCCAGCTTCTAGAAGCAGGTTTCTTGACCAGGGTACAATGCAAAGCTCCAACCACAAGGAAACTCTTTGCCCTAATATGAAACCTATTCATTTTGTGGTGCAGAAACCCGGTTGGTTCAGTGCTTGTTTTCTTGCAGGAAAAAAGAAAATAAGTTTATGTTCCTCTGCATGAGCTAACACTTTCCACCCTGAGGGTATACCTACCTTTCACGCCCCTCTCCGTAGAATGAAAATGATTCTATTGCGACATGGTGCAGCATTATACAGCATTACTTTCTTGATGATAACATCACTTGACTGTAACGCAATGCTTTACGATTGGACAAATTGCACACATGCTTCAAGTCAAAGGTTATAACAGGTCATTCCTGAAGCATTTCAACGCATTTCATTCCTGAGATCTTCTTCTACACCAACCACAGCACACCATGTCTTCATGGAGCTCAGAGAGGAGAGCCCTTTGCGCAGAGAGGTATTGTCATGTTGGAACAGTGTTTGAGTCTCAGTTCTAATAAATAATAAATGTAATCTTACATACAAAGACATTTCATACAACTGTATGATTCCAACTGATTCTGGAAGTTTGTGTGCAAATTAATGCGTTTAACTGCCTCACAAGAGGTATTCAATTTTAAGAGATCCCTTCTGCCATTTAGGGGAATAAAAAGAAGTAATGTTTTCTTGAATTTGTGTTGTCATATCTCAAAATTGTGTAATCGTTTCTCAAAAATCAGTGTAATCTAATACAGCATAAAAGCATACGTTTTATATTATGTTTCCCCACAAGCTCACACCTCAGCTGCCAAATGCTTTCAAAGGCCATTAAAAAAAAATTCTGTTCCCATTACTCATACCATGTGAACGCAACACATTGCACTTTAAACCTGTTTTTTTGTTTTGTTTTCTTTTCTTTTTTATATTCTGTTATGAAAAGCTCGGCTAGGTATATCAAAAACTCTCTGACATATAATTATCATAAGTGTGGGCTGTTTCAGATTACAATTCCATGAGAGCTTTTTACAGATCCATACTTGCAACAGCTATTAAGAACAATTAGCACACACAAAAGCCTAATTTTAATATCCTTTGCTCCACCTAGCTTGTATATGACACTATTTTCAAGCAATTCTTAATAAATTACCTGCAACACACCCTAAAACTGTGTGTTCACAATTAGTAGGTGTGCTTTGGATTAGTGGTTTTTTTTTGTTGTTTTTCTATGTCCTATAATAGTATTAGTACTACATCTGGACTACTGGTAATTTGGAAGGTTATCTGTGATTTGTAATGTAAAAAGTTCACCACAAATGACCTACAAATATTTTGCTAAACACAAGGTTATGTGATAATATTAGTCCTGTGCTAATTGACATCTCTGTGATTTGACCAAGATTTGGTGGGTAAAATAACAGGTTCGTTTATCCAGTGCGAATGTGTGACACAAACCGTAGATGTAGAGGGATTTATAAATCACACAAGGTCCCTAGATAATACTAATCTTATGCGAATAGAACATTACATTTAGGAACTTGGAGCTTCCTGTATAACAAGTGTTACCTTGAAACATTTTTTAAAATGAATCAATTAAATTATTATGTGAAGTGCATTGATCTTGATTGTGGGGAAGTGGTAGTGCGGTGGTTAAGGACTTGGACTGCTACTTGGAAGATTCCAAGAACCCACTGTTGGGCCCCTGATCAAGGCCCTTAACCCCCCAATTGCTCTGTTGTAAAATGAAATAATGTAAGTCGAAATAATGTAAGTCTGCCAAATGCCATAAATGTAAATGTAAAAAAAAGAACAGTCCAGAAAGTCAAATCATTGACAATGAGTCCATTGACAAATAATAAAAAAAAAAAAAAACAACCTTCAATTATCGGTGCATGTAATTGGCACTATTTTTTAAGAGATTACAACAAAAACAACCCAAGAACAAAATTAACAATCTACCTGTACAGTAAAGCTCGTTAACAAAGCCGTATCTTTGACTCCTTGGTCTTTGTGTGTATTTGTAAAACACAACACCTGCTTCCTCCGAGCCACAGGCAATTGACAGCATGATTGCTGCTCTTATATATGCCATAATCTCCGAATAAAAGAAAGTGACACGAGGTAGTAAGACAGGTTGAATGGCGTACAATAGTGTTTTGTTTAAGCTGCTATTTGGCTTTTCTGCTACACCTTTTTTTTCCCTTGCTAGCAGGTTTACACACCTCTGTTCTGGTGACTCTTTTCAGCCCAGTGACACCAGGCTAGGGCTTGAAAGGGCATTTCAGGGACGTGAGTAAGACAGTGTTCAATAAACGTGAATATATCAGGGCCACATCATTGCTAATTGTCCCTTCTGGCACTTGCTGCCAAAATAGTCTTCACAGGGTCTTAAGCTTGAGATCGGTTCTAGTGGTAATCTTCTTATACTTAAGGTATCAGGTTCGCCTTTGATGTCACAAAAAGTGTTGATCTTCCCCAAGAAGGGAATCCAGACACAGCTGTGAGCGAGATGGATGCTTTTATTTTGTCTGACTTTCTGCTTAAGTCAATGTTGTTGGAACAATAGATAAATCAATGGACCGTGTTGTTTTTCCTTTGATTCTTTTTTCGAATACATTTACCTTCACACACAGACAGCTGATAAACATTTAGCCATAACTTGACTAAGCATGTTTTTATTGCAATTCATTGTAGGGGCGTGGCAAACCTGTTTTTTTTTTTGTTTTTTTTTTGTATCATCTTGCACCATATATGTTTTACCACCTGCTTGAAATCATTAATGCCTTCATCAGAACTTGTTGAAGCAATGTCAGAACAACCCCTAAACAGGTCTCCGGGTCCTACAATTGATATTTTGTTGTGTTTTTGTGGTCGTCCTCATGGAAAGTAATGACATGTTGAAGACTGATTTAGTAACGATATCAAAGTTCTTGGCAGATCGAAAATCCAAATGTCAGATTGATGGATTAAATACACAAATGTTCTCATGTTTATCGTATCTCCTTTTTTAAGTTGAAAAAGGTGTGTGTGTGTGTGTGAATGTGGCTGTAAGGTTATCTAAGGGCTTGACGGAGCATGGAGTCTTTCCCCAGGGCTACAGGTGGATGTGGAGCAGGATACAGGCCCTGCTGCTAAGATTGACAGTAGCGAAATAGCTGCAGGTAAACAGGTGAGATTAAGCCATCAATCAATTTCATAATCAGTAAAACAGTTTGACACATGTTACTTACGAGAGTTGTCAGACGACAGGTGTGTGTGTTTGTGCGCCTATTGGATTGTGCCTTAACCTGATCCCGTACACGAGTTTGGATTACATACGAGCTTATGTTAGCTAAATCCCTCCTAAACATAAACATATGCAATGCATAATACATTTCGGGTGAAAGTGCATCCTTTCTTTATGTTATTCTCTCGCTTTCTTTTTTTCTTTTCTTTTTCTACATTCTCCACCTCATTCTCTCACTTTCTCTGCTTGTAGCCTAAAGGGCCTGTCTTTGTGGGTGTCTTGGGAACATAACTCGCAAGTCTAAATTGTTTTAATAATGTGAGTTTGTTAGGTTCTAAGAGCGACAGGTATGAACCAAGCTGAGGCATGTTTTATCAGTTCCTCTCACTCTTTCTTTCGAAATTCTTTTTTGTGTGTGTGTGTGAGGAGAGAAAGAAAGAGTACTAACCCTTTTCTCCAATTTCTCCTACAATCAAAGGCCGTTTTACTTTCCCCTGAGGAGCTAAACGTTATTTAGTTTTCTTTGTCCAACCTGTGTTAAACACACGTTGCTTTGAATACACCTCTGAGTTTTATCCGTATGTCCATATCAGTCTTTTAGCTCTGAAAGCTAGCAGGCTTAGCCATAGCTTGCTTCAAGTCAAAGTGACCATTTGTCCCACACATGCAATTTTAATTTATTGGACACAATAGATCTGTGAATAAAGGAAAGTCCATTAGGAAACTTTATAATTAAAGGTACAATAGGGGAAACATTTTATGTTCTGCTAGTTGAAAGTCTCCTCCGATCTAGATAATAATCATTAAGTGATTGAAATTTATTTATAACTATTTATATATTTTCTGGAAGGCGTAGGACCTGAAACATGCGCCAAATCAACCTGTTTGATCCTACGTCATTAACATTTTTACAAACTGCGTGAAAAAGGTTTCGGGAGAACCTGAATAAATAACGGTGTTGCGTTTCCCACTGGAGTCGACTACAGGAGTCAAAGTGTCTGAAAGATGATGTCCTGGTTACAGTATTTCTTTTGGACAGGTAGAAATGTGGTGTGATTGGATTTTGGTGTGTTTTAATAGTAACTCATTCGTAAAAGTACACAAAATACATAAACTATGAGTGTGTATGATGTATTGCAGTCATGTTGGCCCTTGGAATGAAAGACAAGATTTATTTTGAAACGCATTTGCATGTTGGTCTAGTGACCTACTAGATAGTGGAGCATCTTTTGGGATTTAGCATTCAACCATAATCGTTTTTATGACACTAATGTTAAGTTGAGGAAGTCTGGGGTGCAGTTGGTGTTTCAGTTCATCCCAGTAGGTGTTTAGTGGGGTTAAGTCAGTTCGATTCCCAGACAGGGGCCTTTCTGGGTGGAGTTTGCATGCATAGGCTCCAGCAGATCCCAGAGGTCCCAAATTAGGCAATAAGCAGGTATAGAAAATAGATGGATGGATGATGCTGAGCAACAATATTTATCACATAAACATTAGAGTGTAATACTTCTCTTACGTACTCCAGCCTAGTAAGATGGGGTCAGAGTGCACCCGGAACAGTGAACCGAGAGGGTTAAGGGCTTTGCTCAGGGGCCCCACATTGACAGCTTAGCAATTGTGAGGCTTGAATCCTGATCCTCTAATCAATAACCACAATTGCCCCAACCCCCCCCCCAAAAAATAGCCATGTTATTAAAAATTAACCAATTTTTTATGTTTTTAATTTTTTTAGATAAAGTTCCTGCAATCCTGTCAGTCTTTCCCACTGATTAGATTAGAATCGTTCTCATACACTAGAATGTGGCACCAGTCTGCCCTGTGTTTGCCCTCAGTCTACCCTTCAAACCACCTCAGCTCTGGATCTGTATGAAAATGCGTGCGTCTATGTGTGTGTAGAAGGAGAAAGACAGTGTGAGTAAGAAAGAGAGAGAAATAGAGAGAGAGAGAAAGGGGAAGAGAAGGCCATGGGCGCATTAGCTCTTAATGATAGAATTACTGTGTTGAGTCATCATGTAGATACACGAAACTCTTCTCATTGATTGAGCTGAAGCTGCAGATTATCTGCTGTGCCGACGTGTCGTTCTCCTCCTCTGACAAGCAGCCGTCTCTCTGGAGCAAAATGAACAGAACAACTGAAAGAGAACACGATACTAAAGGATTATGGGAAAAAAGCTGTTAAAAAAAACGACAACATCTTGTAAACCAGGCCATGATTAGGAAACATGTATGACAAAGACACAAAGGAATGAAGGGACACATTTGATAATCATTAAAACTGTTATAGCTTTCAGAGAAGTCATTGCGGTATGTATGATGTACGAGTGCTAAGATGAAGCCAAACACAACAAAGAAGTAGAAAGGAATTGCGAGCATGTGGTTAAATGTTTTTGGCCTCTTTGTCCGAATTGTTGCTGTTAACAAATGTCTTAAGTTCAAACACACAATCGATGATGGTAATAAAATTATGCTGCATGGTAATAAATGACAAGAGGCAAATCTTGAGGCTCTTTGTATCCTAAAGTGTAGATTCACACAGCCTATCAGCATCGGCCATGTCAGGTGATTACATGACCTGTGTATTTCATTTCCTTTGGATAATATCTATCTATCCATCCATCCATCGGTCACTCACCCGTCTTTCTGTCCGCCCATCTATCTATCTATCTATCTATCTATCTATCTATCTATCTATCTATCTATCTATATACAGTTCTGTTCGTGTATGTGTTGTGTCTGCCATCCATCGATCCATCCATTCATCCATCTATCTATCCATCCTATCTCTATCTATCTATCTACAGCCGTGTTTGTGTGTGTGTGTGTTAGCACAATCTTGCTGAGAGCTTGCTGCTGTTGTGGTGTGGCAGTGTAAACTCTGCGGTCTGCTCTATTTTCTTACTCCGGTTTCAGCATGCAGACTGAAAACAGTCATATTTTTAATGGCAGAGAGCAGCGAGCTATAAATTTACAAGGCTGAGTTTGTATTTTATCCACTTTTACATAATGAAAATTCCAGAGCAGGGCAAGCAAAGTTAAATCTTGGCTTTGTATGTGTGTGTGTGTTTATGTGTGTGTGGTGGGCTTGATGAAACACAAGAGAGTTGGTGAACTTGTACAATATGTCGTAAGTAAACTGAAACTGAGTCTTTGGGCAATTTAAGGCCCTTCCAAAAAACCCAAGCCTTTAAATAAAGCTCAGACCGTGTACTCTTTGGGATGTGCTGAGTGAAACATAATCAAGTCTCCAGCCTAATGATCCCGATGAAGAAAATCCCGGCTCAGAATCCCAATTACTTATTATAAGCCTTGTCACAGCGTCCATTGTTCCGTCATCTATAGAACACGGCTCAGTGGAGTCAGTGAGTCCAGACACTGCACTGGTGCCACCTGTAGCCATTAAACCACATAGCATCCACCTGTCCATAAAACACTAACACACCCAGGTATCACAAACACACACACACGTATAAGGATATTCGAGATGCAGGGAGATAGCTGTATCTCAGCATGGCTGCAGGGTGGCAGGGTGGTGCGAAACTGTCCATACACCCTTCTTTTGTAGCTTTGTGTTGTGTATCACACGGTCATTGTCTCTGTGTGTATGGTAGGAGTGTGGGTTAAAGGGGATTACGCAGTTGCCCCTGGCTGTAGACGAGACTCTGTAATTGATACTAAGTGACTCATCTTTTATCTGGATAAAACGCAGGACAAGCCATCAATTCAGCTGTTATATAACACAGGCCATTTGTGTGCAAATATCACACTGTCTTTGTCCAATAGATTCTTTTCAATAGTGTAGGATAGCATTTCAGTTCATATAGCTTACATTATTACAGGTATACCCGAGTCTGATCATGGAACACCGCTGGGTTTGGTTATTGGTGGATCACTTATCGACCCTGATTGCCTCCATCACCTTCACCACTTATCCCTTTTTCGACATTCTGGCTTTTAACATTCATTCATTCATCTTTTATATCCGCTTATTCCCTAATTCGGGGTCACAGGGATCTGCTGCTGCAGGAGGGGTACACCCTGGACAGGTCGCCAGTACATCACAGGGCCACACACACTCACACTCACTCCTATGGACAATTTAGTATCACCAAATCAACCTAACATACATGTTTTGGGACTGTAGGAGGAAACCGGAGAACCCGGAGTAAACAGACCCAGGCACAGGGAGAACATGCAAACTCCACACAGAAAGACCCCTGCTTGGGAATTGATCCTGGGACCTTCTTGCTGTGAGGCAACAGTGCTAACAACTACCCACCTACCTACCTACCTACATATCTGTCTGTCTGCCTATCTATCTGTCTATCTGTCTATCTATCTATCTCATCCACCCATCCATCCATCTATCTATAGATCTATCTATCTATCTATCTATCTATCTATACATTCATCCATCCATTCATTCATCCATCTATAGACACACTTCTACACTTACTCAAACCCATTTGCAGCACTAATATGCCTACCTGCACACTCTTAAACACAATGGGAGGAAATGAGAAAACCCAGAGCAAACCCACACACTCCAGTAAGAATAGCAGGCTAAATTATTTTTGGATGAAAGTTTAGATTAAGTTTAGTCTTTATATAGTACTTTTAAATCTCCAGCATACTCAAGAGATTACGGTAGTGTATCTGTATTTAGGCTTGTCAAAAAAACAAAAACAAACCAAAAAAAAAAGAAAGAAAAAGAAACAGACGCTTCAGCACTGTGATTACGATGGTTGAAAAAAAAACAGAGCCAAGCTTCCTAAAGCATGAAAACTTTTTTTTTCCCATAAAACCACCGTGACTGAGTCAATTAGAACCCATCCGCAGCAAAACAATCTTATTTCCCGAAGATATTTGGGGCGTTTAATTCTTAAACAATATTGCCTGCCGCTCTGTGACTCACTCTTTATTGCCTTCTCCTTTTTTTATTGCTCTTCCCTAAGTCATTAGAGTAAAGTAAATGAGTGGTGCATTACCGTACACTATCTTTAATTATTTCCACGGCTGCTGTTATTGTGTGCCCTCACTCATTAAGATCATAAGATTAAGACCAAAAGATGAGCAGTATGTTCTTACACACCCCAGTACCGTATGTGGCCCGGTGGAGTGTAGCGGACCAGACAGCGACATGTAGTGGTTGTACATTACAGTTAAATAGGCTTTCTCTTATATAAAAAAGAGAACATAACCCTAATGGCTTTTTTTTAAATTTTGCGTTAAAAGTTTTCACAGAAAAATATTAACGAGTGACGTGCAAATGTGTTGCGGCTTATTAAACAAACGAAATTTAACCTGATCAGGCTATAGATTACTCATTTGCCTTAATATTACAGTGTATTTTTGTGTGTTTGTACTGTAATCATGCAAACTGGGGACTATTTCCTGTGGCGGTTCTGCTGGGTTTGTCTTGCCCCTGAGAGCGGTTACGTGTCTGATTATACCGCAGTGCGACTGATTTAATATACATGCACTCGTGCGAGAGACACAACATTCGGCTCCAATCAAATGTACAAACAAACCAGAGAGACAGCATTTTACGTAATGAAAGGCTTGTAAGGGTTGAAAGAGAGACAGAGAGAGAGAGAGAGAGAGAGAGAGAGAGAGAGAGAGAGTTCTATCTACGTTGACGTGGATGATTGGCAGGCCACATAGCCCAGGAATGTGGGTTAGGTGATAAACAGTAGGTGAAGGATGAGTGTTTTGTCGTATCATTCCCCAGAACTCAAGCACCTCCACTTCAGCTGTCTTCACCTTCCCGACTCACCGCAATTCTTCTCATCGCATCGCTCAGAGCATGTCGGTTTTGCTGTAATTGCCTGGTGTGTGCCGCAAAGGTGTAAGGTGTCCTTTTGCCTTGTTTATGAACTTTCGGACACGTTTACGCGTAAACACGGCCGTGAAGGAATTCGCTTCAACTTTGACCCACCCTACAGACAAAAATCAGTCTGGTTAATGTCAGACTGGGACGAAACTTGAGACTGTTGACAAGTTGAAACATAGGTGAGAGTGAGTAATGTGTGTGTGTGTGTGTGTGTGTGTGTGCAAATCAGAAACTCTATCATAACACTTATAAACAATGATGAGGGCTGAATTATGAATTGGCCTTCTGAGGTCATGTGGTTAGAATTAGATCTGATGCAAAACATCAAAGAAAAATAATACTAGCTTGTCCCAAATTAGCAGTTAAGTTCTTTTGCTCAGAGCATTTCTGATATTACCTGGGGTAAGTTAATAAACCTACCGTGGCTGAGAAAGCTTAATTCAAGAAAATACATAAAAATATAAGAAAAAAACTCAATAAGTTAAAAAATATATATATATATATATATATATATTAATTAATTTGATAAGGTAACACAACGACATTTAAAAAAGCACAACACAGCGGAATCAAACGGAAACGCAACAGAAACAAGCCAAACATGCGTTCACAACACAACAAAATCAAGTCAGAACACAACGAAAATGCTTACAACCAATAGAGGCTGCTGGTCTGCGGAAACAGACAATCGCACACAGGCGTTTAAGAGGAGGTTCTGAATGCTATACTGTCACACACCAAGAGACAGTCAACGCAAGTAAAACCTAAATATCCAAATGTATGATCATTTTTTAAATGCTTATTTAAGATCAACTATAATTATTAAAATCACATATTTTTTTTTTTAGTTCCAACACTGCCCCCTATTGGTTGGGAGCATTTCTGTTGTGTTGTGAACTATGTTGTGAAATTTAGGATTTAGGAAGAAAGAAAGTGTTCTAAGAATCATGGGATACGATACGTTTGCTAAAGAAACCCCACCGATTATTTTTCCACAAGCTAAGAATCTCTGTCAGAGAAAAGCAATAAAACACTCTGGATAGTAAGGAAATGATAGTAGCTAAAAGGTAGCTGTAGAGTTATATTGTGAGTACTGCTGTTCTAGCTAACAAGGCTTGGTTTTCAGAACATTCTGGAAACATTTGGGGTTTTTTTTAAACTATTTTTCAGAAGATCAATTTTTAAGGTTTGTTTTTGTTGTTTTTTTAGGTTTGCTAAACGTTTCCTTAAATTTCTCCCAGCATTTCAGGAACGTTCATAATTCAGCTTGAATGCCATAAAGCCGGTACAGCTGTGAATAATTGTATTTATATTTCTCTATCTGTCAGTAACGTGTGCCTATGTCAATTTATACATTGTTACTTAAGAAGATTTCTAATGTTTTTTTTTTTTTTATATATATGTTTTTAGAATGTTATTATTTTGTTCTGAAAAAACAGAACAGGAACCATATACTAATGTTTAGGCATGTTGCATTTTGTCTTTGCTGGAGATTACAATCTCCCTAATCTCATACTTTTTAATACCTAATCCCATGTTAGATATGACATTAGTGGGGCGGAGTTAATTTAGTTTATTAAAGCGGCAGCTTGGTGGCTTAGTGGTTAGTACAGAGCAAAAAGGTCCCAGGTTCGATTCCCTGGCAGGGGTCTTTCTGTGTGGAGTGTGCATGTTCTCCTCGTTTACTCTGGGTTCTCCGGTTTCCTCCCACAGTCCAAAAACATGTATGTTAGGTTGATTGGTGATTCTAAATTGCTCATAGGAGTGAGTGTGAGTATGTGTGTGGCCCTGTGAGGGACTGGTGGCCTGTCCAGGGTGTCCCCCTCCTACCTTTCACTCTTTCAGAGACAGCTGGGATAGACTCCAGCAGATCCCCGTGACCCTGAATTAGGGAATAAGCGGATATAGAAGGATGAATGAATGAATAAATGAATAAGTACAGAAACGAAGAGATAGTACTATCTTAATAACCATATATCCGTAACACTATACAGCACACACAGTATACACAGTAAATAAATAATAGATGCCGGTAGCTACAGTGACATGTTTTAGCTTTGAGCAGTTTAAAGTGTAACACAATAGTCTTGACAAAAAAAAAAAAGAAAAAAGCCGAAGCTCCTCACGCTGTTAAACACCGTTTCTCATGCAGCAAAACACAGCTCACATATCACTGAGTCCTATTGCCAAAATAGACAGAATAGAGAGAATAGAGAGAATGGACAGAATAGCTTGTGTTTTTTTTCTCTGTGGATCGTCTTATCGCTCTGTCCATCTGTGTAAGTGTGCAAAGTCAGATTGGTTGATCTTATCACTCTGTCCATCTGTGTAAGTGTGCAAAGTCAGATTGGTTGAGTATACGGAGGTGTCGATCCCTGTGTGTCTGTCAGAAAGTCAAGCAGTGTCACACTCTAAAAATTACACAGCAGATGTGCAAGGTGCGAGTGCGTGCGTGTGTGTGTGTGTGTGTGTGTGTTAAAGAAAGAAAGAGTGCGTGATGTGCAGGAATTTTCCAGAGGGCTTCCTTGTTCAGGCCTATCCCTCATGAAGTCACCGAGGCCCACAGACATCCACTCGGAGTTCATTGAATATTAATTATTCTGACAGACAGCCTTATTAATCATGCCTCAAGCAGCATAGCTTAGCAAACCACACAAAGACGTCTTTTTTTTTTTTTTTGAATGTTACCAAGTGATATGCAACATGACGCTTTTTTTTTCTCTTTTAAAGTGTGTATAATTTTGTGTGTGTGTTTTAATACCATGGGGATTACATCATACTGTGGTAAACTATGTTAGCTCTCTGGAGGCTGTGATAGTGTGTCAGTTGTGAATGTGTGTGTGTGTGTGGTTATGACTGTGTGTGTTTGTGTATTTTTATTTTTTCTTCATGGCTGTCTTTTTGATACATGAATCAAAAGGCTCTCGACCTCATTTGAAGACTGACTTCATCTCTGTTTAATGATGGAGTTGTAAAAAATATATCTTGCTCTTGTACTTTGTTTTGAATGTTTTTTTTTTTGGTTTTTTTTTTTTTTGTCTAATAAGAACAAAATAACACACAACAGACCATGTGATAATAGGAAACTAATCCATGCTGACTTGTTAATGGGGCTGGATATAAAGAATAACTATTAACACCCCTAAATGGATACTGTATATGGGTATGATAACGATTTATCAATCAATTTATCAATTTTATTTCAATAATGGAATTAAAGTGGAAGCACTGTGGCTTAGTGGTTACCACTGTTGCCTCACAGCAAGAAGGTCCCGGGTTAGAATCATGGGCAGGTGCCTTTCTGTGTGGAGTTTGCATGTTCTCTCTGTACTTGCGTGAGTTTACCCAGGGTTTCTCCAGGTTCTCCGGTTTCTCTCTTCTCCGGTTTCCTCCTACAGTCCAAAAAACATGTATGTTAGGTTGATTGGTGATTCTAAATTGCCCATAGGAGTGAGTGTGAGTGTGTGTGTGGCCCTATGATGGACTGGCTACCTGTCCAGGGTGTACCCCTCCTGCAGCAGCAGATCCCTGTGACCCTGAATTAGGGAATAAGCTGGTATAGAAGATAAATAAATGAATAATTGAATGAATTAATGAATAAATAGAATTAAATGGAACTAGAAATGTAAAATGAATTCTTTTATATATATATTTTTTTGTTATAGCAGCTATAATACAGCTCAATAATTAAACAGCTCAATAATTAAACTATATAACTCCTTAATAATTAATACACAATACTGTATAGATGTTTATGACAATTTATACAATAGACACTTTTTATTATAAACTTAATTAGGTTATTATGCCTCTTTACATATGAAATACACTGTAAAGATTCTTATACTACTTTATATAACGTTAAAAGTTGAGTCAATCAAAGTGCAATAATTTCAGTGTTATTCAATAATATTATAATTTGACATTTCTTCAGTTTTTATATCTATTTTATTTCTAATTCTTATACAGGGTGTCCCGTAAGAAAAATTACCATTTTTTATAAAAAAAAATCTCACCCCCCCCACTTGATTTTTATCTTCAGGGGTATTTGAAGGGCCTGGTGTATCAGGAAAAGATACAAAACATAAATCAGCTCAAGGAACGTATCACCAAAGCCATTACCAGCATAACTCCAGCTGGGCTTATACATGTTCTTCAGCAGTGGAGGACACGTGTCTTTAAAGCAATGGTAGTCCTGTAGAGCACATTATATAAATATATTTTTTCGATGTATGGAAACGTATGGGACACCCTGTAGTTTAGTTTCCTTGTTTAATTCTGAGCAATAGTAACATAACAGTTTTCCTGAATTATCTTTAACTTTCCAGCCTTTCCTGCTAAAATGTAAATGCCCCAATAAACTTACTATAGAATCTATACTATAATGGAACCATGTCATTAATGGTAATCCTGCTGAAGAAAACAAATCCACACCTTCTCATCCGAGTGTAAATAAACAAGCTCTAACATGTTTACTAGCCTTTCTAGTTCGTTTTAGCAGAAATCAACTAGCACTTATGCCACCAATTTAAGTAAGAATGTTCCAGCTATTAGTGAGGCGTAGATACACAGCACATTATTTTCCTAATTGGAACGCAAACATTTTAATCGTAGTAATAGTATGTACAGCAGCTCATCACCATCCAAAAATTATTTTAATTGTAGAAAATGAAAGCAAACATTGCCACAACTTTAGTCTTAGGACAATTTGATATCTAGGTTTAATTGTAAGTAAAAAACAAAACAAAATATGCTTCCACCAAAGCCTACTGATTTTCCTTTAGTGGTAGCTCAGTGGTTAAGGTGTTGGACTGCTAATTATAAGATCGGGGTTCGATTCTCGGCACCACCTAGTTACCAGGGTTGGGTCCCTGAGCAAGGCCCTTAACCCCTAATTGCTCAGTTGTATAAAAGAGATGAATGTAAGTCGCTCTGGATAGGGACGTAAATGCAAATGTATTATGATCCTAAATATATGTTAAATGTTTTTTTTGTTAAATGTTAAAAAAAATCATAACTTTACAGTAAAAGTCTTTTTAATGCATTTATTTTCTTGTCTTGTTGGTGTATATACATGTGCACAATATTTACATATTTATAAACTAGTTAGTCAGAATCCTTTGTATGCAAATTACTTTCTGAAATAAAAACTTCCTGTATTACCTACTGCTCCCACCTTGTTTTTAAAGTATGTGTACTATGTACATATTATTAACCAATGAGGCTGCGGGAGAGACGACTCGTCATATAGGAAAGTGGCTAAAAGCGGAGAAGAGGTGTGTGTTTGAGTGCTTTAAGTAGTTAAAATAAAGTTAAATTGCACTTGTTTAACATCATTTAAGTTAAACGACATCCAACAATTTTATGCTGCTGTGACGTCGTATGTCACGTGACAATATCAACATGGCGGATGTAGTATGTCCGAACAAATGTAAGTCACTCTAATAAGGGTGTCGGCCAAATGCTGTAAATGTAACCGTATATATATATATATATATATATATATATATATATATATATATATATATATATATATATATATATATATATATATAACAAACAAACTTTTTTAATAGTGGGATGGAGCCATAGTGTGAAAATGTGTTTAAAAGTGAGAATCTGCTGGATTTTAATATCTTACGGCTGGAAAAGTGCACAATATCAATGTAATATCATTCCGCCAAACAGCAGACACACTTATCCAGAGCAAATCATTAAAATGTAGCAGTTAAGGGGTTAGGAGACTTGCTGAAGGGTCTGATTATTAAAGCTCTATAATATTTATAAATCTTTACTTAAAGAATGAGAACGAGAGTCGGGTTAAATAGCAAATCAGTTTAAATCTGAATCCATTTCACGTTTGCCAAATTTTTGGCTTCATCAACTGTTTACAAAAAGAAAAATGAAGATATCTCAACACACTGCATTCCTTGTCATAATCTAAGCAATCCTTTTTTTAACTGTGTGTGTGTATGTGTGTACATGTGTGTGTGAATAATGCCTCAGCTGATAATATTGTTAAACACTGCCAAAAGCGCTGTTTGAGTTTAGATAGTCACATACTCTAAATTCCTGTAATTGTGAAATATGTTGCTCAGTGATTAGTGAAATACCGCTAAACTGGTCACTTCCTCATTTTTAATACCTTCACAGCACAGCACCATGTTTAACATCTGCACTGGATTGTGGAATGTGAGAAGATCTGATGGTTGGTTTTGACAGAAGTTATGTTTCCATCCACATATTTTTATGTCCATTTTGATCTACGGCATAAAAAAACACTGAATGGCAACGCCAAGATGCATAAATTTAGAAAATGTACGTAAAAAAATTATGGGAACAACGGAATGGGATCAACTTTTTATCCAATACGAAAAAATGTGCATAAACTACGATGGAAACACATTTACCGATTTAATTCCAGCATGCACATCAAAAAAGTCATGTGATTTTTAATAAAGCTTTAATAAATCATGTGATATTTGAAAATAGCAAAAAGTGACTGGCATGTTTGGGTGGTTGATGAGGTCCGAACAGAGGCTTTGCATTACAGCGGCCAAGATGGGCAGTTTCCTGGGCCACTGCATTTTGGAGGGGCCTCTGACAGCTGTTAATATATGTTAATATAACATAGATTAATATGGGAAATTTGGTAGCGCAGTAGTTAAGGTGTTGGCCTGGTAATCGAAAGATCCGGGTTGATTTCTAGTGCCACCAAGTGCCACTACTGTGGGCCCCTAAGCAAGGCCCTGAACCCCCAATTGCTCAGTTGCATAAATAAAAAATAAATGTAAGTCGCTCTGAATAAGGGCATCTGCCAAATGCTACAAATTTTAATGTAAATGTAATATAAGTGCATGTAATATAAGTAGCACAGCGCTTACTCTATTTACTGTATTTGCTAATTTAAACATGAAGAAGACTTACCCGTTTGGCAGAAGGAGAAGAGAAAACATGACAGCAATAAGTGACGGTGATAAGATTGATTTAAGTTTAATTATATGACAAACAAATATTTTCTTTGTTAATTCCAACCTATTTCCGTTTCATTATTTGCAGAATGAATTACTGGTAATAGTCCAATTACTAATAGAGTTTCTGTGATACCGGTTAGCGTGGGTTGCACTTACCAGCAGCATGTATTATGTAGTTTAGCAGGTAGCAATTCCTTCCAGGAAATATGAAGATTGTACAGTATCAATTTAGTGTTGTATTTAGTTCCATACAAATGAAGATTAAAATGATTACACACACTTTGTTTTAATTAAAAAAACGATTTGTGTTTTATTATATGTGTTTTGACTACTTTTTGGATGTTGTACAAATATTTATCTAAGTATCGAAGATAAATTAACAAAATTATATATTTTGTCTGTGGCCTTCACTTTCATCATGGTTCGCCTCTGGGCCCGATCATTTTTAACTAAAGTGAAAAAGAAGTGATTAACGGAAGTGCAATTAAATTTATCTTTTGATATTTGGTGCCAGTTAATCAGGAAGTGGCGATTTTGTACTATTTGATTGATTTGTTTTATTTGCAAATTGTTTCTGCCATGTTTTATTGTTGCATACGTTTAAGTCGCATCTACGGATGGAAACATATTTGCTATTGTTAAGTAAAGATCTATATGGCATTAACATATCCTCCATGTTTACAACGTTTAATAAGTGTAAATGCATTGTCGAACAGAGCGCTCGTTTAAACCGATCCTTTCGAGCGTCGTTTCTCAGTCTGACGATTCAATCTTTTGTTAAATAACCACTTTCATCTCTTGCATTGATGCTTCTTCAATGAGATTAGACTAAAAAGTGTTCATGAAAAATTTATCGGAGATTATCTGCATATTTCAATTCCCTTGATTAGCTTCCTGTCAATGGGTGGGAGAATGACAGAACGCTGTTGCATGTTAATATTTTTCATTTAGGTTGGAAAATGGTATTCTTTCTATCATGGGACAAATGTGCTTATTGCAGTTTCTTGCTCCACCCATATGGCCTCCTGGCAGAAGCACATACAATAATGATGTAAAATAACTTTTAAATATTTAATGTCTAACCAGCAGCTAGGACAGAAATGAGTCTTACCACATTTTGAGAACAAATTGTTCCTAGATCACTTCTTTGTTCTAGCAAAGACGGTTCTTTTGGCTGTTGTATCATTCATTCTGTATCATGCCTCGTTATCTGATGTTGCAGCTCTTACAATTCCACCCAATTCAGATTTTGCTTTTATGAATGTATTGTGCGTATTTATTTAAAGGACTAACCTAATGATGGAGAGAGCAGCAGGAGACAAAGAGGAAGAGATAACAGACCTGGCAGTCCAACAGCAAAAAAAAAAAGTACAACAATGCATTTTTCTCTATCCAAGACAAGTGAAAGATTGTGAGATTGTGACAATTACAGAAAGAGAGAGAGCGAGAGAGAGAGA